>JAKFQP010001095.1:42755-55975 GCA_023375905.1 Nycticorax nycticorax | reverse complement strand
GCTTTTGAGTCAAACACAGCAAGGATTCAGCAGCCCATGCAACCAGGCCTGGCCAAGACACCCATCCTGCAAGATCTCCAAAAGCCAGAGCAAACGTTCCCAGGGAAGATGTGGGGTCAGCTCTGCAGCATCCCACCCGCTCACTTCTTCCAGCAGCAATGGGGTTGGCGTCACCCCGGGCTGCTGGGTCCAGGGGTTGGGCTTGACCTTGCTGTAGCTACAGCTCGGCCACCTCAAACTGAGATGAACTGGAGCCCCCTGCCAGGGAAGCAAAGGGGACAGGGACCAGCAAACACTGGTCTGAAGCCCCCCCCTAGACCTGCAGAACGAGCGACAATTTCTTCCGCTGCGGGACCGTTTTATTATGAAAAGTTTTGTTAACAACAAACACTGTTGATTATAAAACAGAGAGAGGAGCGGTACGCGCTGCACAGCCTGGAGGGTCGGGAAACTTCAGGGAACGGAACAAACCCCACGTTAACCTCAGCTGGATGCAGAGAAGCCAACGGGTCCTGAGCCACGCAGCCACTTCCAGCAGAGTTGTTCTGCACGTGCTGGCTCTGACCATGGATGTTCCCAAATACTCACAGCCAGATCTCCGGAGCAAGAGACCCCCCCTTGTTCCCCGCGTGGCAGTTACACCAGCTCTTCTGCAGAAAGGAGCATCCTGAGAGAGGTATCTCCGAGCCAGGAACAGGAGCAGCAGTCCCCTGGGGAATGGCAGTGCCTCTCGAAGGGTTGCTGTAGGTTGGGCATCGTCTTGCTCAGCCATCAAGCGAGAGGAGCGTTAGCTTGGATTCCTCTTCTCTGGCACTAGCCCTTTTGCCCACACCTTCCTTGCTCCGAGTCCTGGCAGCCTAGATTCAAGCTAACGTGGGTGTCTGTCCCGCTCCCATCATCCCGCCGTGGTCCCTAAAAGCTATCTGTGAAGTGTTCCTCAACAGAGGAAGAGCCATTAGTCCGAGAGAGGAGAGCAGGGCTCCTTGGATCTGCCCCTCTCCTTCAGGCAGGGTAGGATTCCTGGGCTCCTGGCAAAGCATTGGTGAGCAGCGCGTCCCAACACGGTGCCTCTACCTGAGAGCAATTGGGATGGGTGGCGTTGGCAGAGGCAGAGCCGCAGAGCCCGTGCCTGAGGCTGCCGGACGGACCTCCTCAGTCGGAGTCGCTTCCCTCCTGCTTTGCCGACCCCACAGCAGATGCCAGCTCCTCCTCCTGCCCTTTCAACCGCTCTCCTGCAAGCGAGAAACAGCAGCAGCTTAGAGATACCGGGGAACCCACACGGCAGCGGACCCGAACTGCAGCCCCCGAACCCACACACCGTCCCTCCCTGCCGCGCAAGCCAAGCAGGCGTGCGGCCTGGGGGAAGCTGCTTGGGACTGACAGCTTCACAGACCCTTTTGGGAAGGGGATCAAGCTCCACCAGTCCCTCCCTGGCCCAACAGCAAGGCACCGAGCTCCCAGTAAGGACGGTGTCATCCCTCTGGAACAACTGGTGACCCCATACGCCATCCCTGCGGCACCGTAACGCACGGATCAACTCAGCGATGGCTCTCTGCGTCCTCTTCTCCAGCTTCTCCAGTTTCTTGGCCACATCTCGCTTCAAATCCCTGGGGAGGAGAGGGACAGCGTCGGCACAAACCCTCGCCCCAGGCAGATGTGAACACAGGGGCCATGTTACACCTTCCCCAGGGGAAGAGAAATTCCTTCTCTCCCCCGTGAGCACCGCGGAGCAGAGTGTGCATCTGCCACCAAGGCAGCTCATGGGCAAACCAGCCCGATGTGCAGAGCGTCCCTTGCCACTGAGGCCACCGTGGTGACAAGCACCCCAAAGGGATCAGCGGAGTCACTCAGTGTAAGCAGGAGGAGGGAGGACAGCCCCACGCCTTGTGCCTCCCTCACCAGTAGGGCAGGGTTGCCCATTTCTAGCACTTTTAACCCAACCTGGACAACCTTGAGGTGATGGTAACCCACCGCTGACACCGACACCCCTTTCCCAGGAGCAGGGCTCTGCAGGAACTCACCAGTCTGGCTTCCTGGGGGCCAGGTTTGCCAGATCCTGGGGAGGAAGAGGAGACACCCAGTGAGAGCTGCAGGCGAGGTTCAAGCCCGGACGCAGATAAGACGCACCCAGCGCAGAGCGGCTCTGAACATACGTACCACCTCGTCGATGATGGGCTCCGGCTTGGCGGCCTCCAGCTGGTCCTTCACCTTGTCTTCCACTAGATGGGGGAACAGGACCAGCATCAGCACAAGGCGCAGTGGCGGGACACCGAGGGGACAAGGCACAGGGAAACCCACCAGAGCTCTGGGCTTGGTTCCCAAAAGCTTTTATAGAAGCCCATTCGAAGGTCTTTGCCTTAAGAGCGGGGTAAATACGAGCGAGTACGCGTGGGTGCACACCTTCGCCCGCCACCCAAACCCTGTCAGAGACTCCAAAAACTCATCTGAAAATGATGCAAACCCCAACCAACCATTTAGCACCACAAACAGCAACGGCAAGCAAGAAGCCTGCTGGGTTCCAGTCCCCTTTTCGTAAGGCCTGCAGGGATCAGCTGCTCCGCAGGTGTTTAAACTGGAATTTGACTCACCGTGACTCATTTACAAGGCCACCGCCTGAGACATCTTGGAGGAATCAAGCTCCAGCCCAGACCTTACGTAAAGGTCTGCAGATCCTAGGGATAACAGCAAAGCACGGAGGGAAGACAGCCCTCCATCCTTCAACTCGGGCGGCTGCGCTTGGAGGGGGTGCGGGCACCGGGGAGCTCATCCCCAAGGGATGAATCCTGCTCCAGCAAAGGGCTACGGCCAAGGTACCACGAACCCACGCCGAGCCCCAGCTCCTCCGTCCTCCTCCATCCCCAACCTCTGCACAAAGTGCCCCAGGACCCCCTGGCTGGTTACTCCAGAGATGGGAAGCGCAGCCGATGAGCGCGGCAGCTCCAAAGAAGGGCTGGCAGAGAGCGCGGACTTTTACTGGAAATGGTCAAAAATTGCCGTTCCCAATTCCAAACCGCACGCCCGGGGAAGAGTCAGGGGAACTTTTAAACTTTTACCAAAGGATAAAGAAAGCGCAGCGTCAGCACTCCTACCTACCCGATCTCCGCCGTGCTCCCAAAGGCAGCCTTTTTATTTAGGGCATTTTTAAAGAGATCTATTCCAGGAAGACTCAATATTTCAAGATCAAGAGAACTTCTACCCTTCGCCCCCCTCTAAAGAGCTGCACGGGGGTTCGGCGCTAAGAAACAGCAGACTGAACGCCCTGGACTCATGACTAATATTTGTTTAAAGGTAATTCAAACAAAACCCAGTCTGAATCTCCTTGAGAATCCTCCAGCGAGAGCTCGGCTCCTCTGCGTATCAACCCTTCGGTTTGGGGCTGGACTCGGTGTGCTCAGACACACACCCCTCGCTTGTGCAATGCAGGGTGTGAATGTCCCCATGGGCCGGAGGGGATGATGAAGCAACGGGGCCTGCAAGCCTCCCGCTCGCCCAGCTCCCACCACGGCTGCTCAGACACGCCAGCACTCTCCAGGGCTGCAGACACCCATCTCCCAGGACCTACCACCCTCACACCAGCAAGCTGCTACCAGAATAACATCCCCGTGGCTTTTCCACCTCGGGCTGGAGCGAGCAGGGACACAGAGGTTTCCAAGCCACTTGATTTTTGGAAAGAAAATCATAGAATCGTTGAGGTTGGGAAAGCCCTTTCAGCTCCCCCAGCCCAACCGTTCCCCTACCCCTGCCATCCCACCCCCAAACCCTGGCCCTCAGCACCGCCTCTGCCCGGCTGTTAAATCCCCCCAGGGGTGGGGACTCGACCCCTTCCCTGGGCAGCCCCTTCCAGTGCCTGACAGCCCTTTGGGGAAGGAATTGTTCCCCAGGCCCAACCTCACCCTGCCCTGGCACAACTTGAGGCCGTTGCCCCTCGTCCCATCGCCCCTGCCCTGGGAGCAGAGCCCGACCCCCCCCAGCTCCCCCCTCCTCTCAGGCAGTTGTAGGGGGCGATGAGGGCTCCCAAAAGGCACAACCCATCCATTCTGCAGCACGCTGGCAGGATGCAGAGTCCCGTGCTGTCTTATTTGCCCTCACAACCACGAGTGCCGCTTCATTCCACCGCAGGCACCAGCACCACAGTCGGCAACGCTTCTGCTTTCATGCTCCCTCATTTCACCTCCCGCTTGCACCCACCTGAGGCCGGTTTGGCTTGGGGCACCTTCCTCTTCTTCAGCTCCTCATCTTCAGGCTCGTAGTTTCGCAATTTGAGCTCCCTGGGGAGGAAGGGGAAGAGCACAGAGCAGTCAGACACGTCCAGGCCACCCCGGACCATAGGCTCTCGCTAGGGAAGGGCACATCCACACCCCCGGCTGCAGGCAGAGCTGGCAGCAACCCACACACAATTCAGAAAAGATGGGGTCAACCAGGAGCTTGGCACGATAAAGGTGACATAAGGCGATGCAAGGCAAGCAGAGGCAGCTACTAAAGGACCCAAGGTGCCTTGCAAAGCTCTGAACTTCATCCCTGCTCCCTTTTAGGTCTCAACCCAGTGATAGATGGAAACACCAGAGAAGATCCACAATCAGGGGAAAAATAAGATCCCAGGAGGGTATGTGGGAAGGACAGGGGCGGGGAAAAAAAGAGCATTTAGGGTTTGAGGTGGTTGCCCAGTCACCAGAGATGCTTCTGGAAGTGCTAAGAACAGGGGTGCAGGTCAGCTGTGTGGTGCAAATATGGGGAGCAAATTCAGGTTCCTGAGCAAACGGGTGGTGGAGCAGCGACAGGGATGGCAATATGGATGACACCGATATCCAGGTGACACTGATATCCAGGTGACAGCCAGAACTCCACCCATGCTCCCACCTCCCCCCAGGAGAGCACGCAGCCCCCTCCCCAGCACACACACCTCCCCGATATTCAGATGCTGATTCCTCCCCCTTTTCAAGGCTCTTCCTTTTACACCTCTCCCGCACAATTCGGGCCCCAAAGGGACCCCCATCAGACAACCTCAGTCACGTGCACCCCCAGACCCAATCCTCCCCAAGGTCAAACCCCACAAGCTTCAAGCAGAGGCATTTCCAAAACCAGAGCCCCGAAAATCAAGCTCGCAGGACCCCATCCCACCCCCAGCTGCTCACCCCTAGAGCGCGCTCTGCCAGCTGCTGGATGTCTCCAACAGGACGCTAGCCCAGGGGGGCAAATGAAGGAAATTAAACTCATTGAACACTGTCGATGGGTTTAATCAGTTTAAATAGAAATGGAGGCAACGCTCCCGCCCCGGCTGTCGGCAGAGCCTTTGGTGGCGATGAGGATGGCTGCGCTGCTGCAGAGGAGGACGCAGAGAGCCCCGATGCAAACGCAGGAGAGGGCACGTTTAATCCCTGGTTGAATATCACCATTGATCCTCCCAGCAGATACCTGGGGGTCACTTCCCGGCTAGACGTTACCGATGGAGAAGTGAGACACAACCCAACCCAAGGGCTTACAGTCAAAGCCAAGCAAGGCAAAACAACGGGTGAAGAAGCTACGGTCCCAGAGAGGGGAGAAGAAGAAGGTCAGATGGCCACGTTCATCTGGGAAGCACAAAAAAAACCCCAACCTTGGAGGTCCCAGGAGCGCAGCAGGAAGATCCTACCCTTCCCAAGGCATCCCATCCCCTCTCCGGCAGCTGAAGCTGCTTGCAAAGAGTCTGACCCGCACCCTGGCTGGTGCCACGGAGGTGGTGGGAGCACATGGTTGGAGCTCAGCGAGACCTGATGGAGATAAACGGGACCAGCAGACTGGAAACAAGGGCCGGGGCTGGTTAGGAGACTCACAGACCAGGTGAGGAGACTCGCAGACGTTTCTCGTGTCATCAAGCCCAGGTCCCCCGAGCCCTTACACCAGTGCAACACCGTGAAACAGGAACAACCTTCCCCAGCGCTGGGAGAAGGGATGCTTAAAAGAAACACAGGAGAGATGAGCGTGTAGCTGCAAAACCTCCCCCAGGCCAAGAGCACCTTCACCCCACCAAGACAAGCCGCCGTGCACCGTTTTACGTGTGGGTTTAGGCACGCATGCCCTGGGAGGAAGGATTTATTCAATTAACCCCTACTGATCACCATCAATCCCCAGTTCCTTTCAGGAAGGCTGATCTTGGAGGATGGAGTGATTTATTTATTTTTTTTCCTGCAGAAGGAGATGCCATCCCCAGGCACACAGAAAGCACCGTCATCCCGTGATTTTAGGGACAGTCTCTGCTTAGCAGGATTTTGTTGTGACCCTGGGAGGCCGGGGGAGGAAGAGGAGCAGCTACTTCATTCAGGAGGTGACAGGACGTCAGGCTGCGATGTCTAACATCTGAGCTGGAGAGGATTTATCTGCCAAAGCAGCAGACCCTGCAGAATGCAAACGCTCAGCATCCCCCAGGCTTTCGGGTCTCCTTAGCTCACGTTGAGGATTTACTTACAGCGGAAAGGGAACCAAACACAGACTCCCTAGGGTCAGATCACCAAAACCAAGAGAGCTACGAGCTCAGCAAGCCGTTTCTTTCAGTCCAGCAAGACGTTACCATTACACCTTGACAAGCAGCGTTTTAAAATCAGCGTCTCACACCTGCAATGGGAGCCAAAGCAGCAGAGAGGCGAGAGCTCTTCTGTTTGCAGCAGAAGCTCCCGGACCCCACATTTCGAGGGGTGCACACGCTCTGGGGGTCCGGTTCCTGCTACAAGAAGGGTGTCCAGCCCTTCATGACGTTGCTGCAGGGTTTGGCACCGCTTGGGGAACACACAAGGAAGAGGGATTGAAGTTTAAACCTGCTCCCTGCCTTCCCACCCGGAGAAGCCCCGTTCTGGCTTGCAGACAAAAGCCTGGCGGTCCAGCACTGCTCATGCTCGCTGGAGGTTTATCCACGAGATTAAAAAAAAAGAAGAAGAAAAAAAACAAACCAAAAAACCAAAACCACGAGGCACAACTTGGCAGGTTCTGCCGCAGATGGGACGAGCGGCGGCGCAGGTCTGGCAGAAGGGGAAGCAGCTGATGCGCGGGGGCGAAGAGGAGAGGAGATGATTCCCCCGCCCCGGCGCCCCGCACCAGCGCTTTCAGATCCTTATTAAACCCATGCACGGCGGCAAGTGCCAGGAGAAAACAAACAAAAATTGATCCTTTTAATTAACTGTGCGAGGCGAGAGCCGGTCTTGCACCTGCCTCCGGTAATTCTGGGTGCCCAGCGCTCCCCGCGGCCGCCTCCTCGGGGGACTCGGGGATTTCACCACGTTCGGGCTCCAGCAATGCCACGCTCGCCGGGAGCAGAAGGCTTGTCTGCCCCTTTTTCTGGGCACGAGTATATCTGTAAATACAGAGAGACAAGGAGCAGAGCGGTGCCACCCTGAGGAACTCGAAGGCAGGCAAGGGTTAAGAATATATATATTTAGGCGTTGTTACTGGTCTTCCACAGAGGTGGGTTAAATAAAGTTCAGGTGCCAGTGGTTCCTCTAAGCGCTGCGTTCCAGAAAGACAGCCCGGTGCATTTTGCAAGTGATTAATTAGCCGAGTTCCCATGAAAACAAAGGGAAAAAAAACCGCAAAAAAAAAACCCCCAAACCCCAGAGCTAACAACAGGCTCTGTGGCAGGACGCGAGCGCTCAACGCTCCGTGAGTGCTTAATGCTCCTCGGGAAGGACCGGGCGCCCGGGCGAGAGCTGGGGCTTGAACCATTTGGCTTCAGGGTGGGACCCAGCTCACGCACGGTCACTAGCAGATTTTAACAGCATCTTAGAATTGCTGGATGTGCCAAACCCAGGAGATGCTCTCCCACCCCTTCGAGCACCTTGTGCGGTGTTTCCCAGCCCGTTTCAGCCCCAAGCAGCCGGGACTGGTGGGGACAGAGGCGGTGCAGTGGGTGCAGGTCTGTGCTGGAAGCTCCCAGGACCACACGAGGATTTGGGTAGCTGCAGCGATTACGGAGGGAAGCGATGGACACAGCTTTCCAGCATCTCCTAAAAGCCTGTCAGGGGCAGCAGGTGCCCTGTTTTGGGTCAGGAATGCCTCAAATCCGCTTTCTGCTGTAGGCCTCGCCGGGGAAGAAGGGGCATCAGCCTTTCTTTGAAGCAGGCGGGTTGGAAACGCCCGGCATGCGGGGTATGCGCAGAATGCAAAGCGCTCTCTCGCTGCAGAACACAGAACACTCCGAGCTGCCAGCTTGGTTTTTTGCTTTACTCCTCCAGCCCCAAGGGTTTTACGGAGCAAACAGCGGTTTTCAGCCGACAAATGGATCTTTCTAAGGCTTCTGGGGAAGCGCCCGCTTGCCGATGTCCTCGCGTCAGGAGCGTGGGGAATGGGTTTGCCAAGAAACCCCCTGACAGCGATTCCTTAAGATGTCACAGCATCCCCGCTCCCGTAGTTACTATCAAAAAATGGGAGCTGCACTGAGCAGGCTGCTTCAGGAGCACCTTCCTACCTTTACCTCTCTGAGGACAAGGCTAAAGGCCGAAGAAAGCCAGCTCGGCCATCTCGGTACGGTTTTCTTAGTGCTTCTGGAGGTGAAAGAGGCAAGGAGGCCTGAGCAGGACAGATGCTGGCAGAAGGCAGGAGTCCAGCGGCGTTTGCAGACCCTGCCTGGGATCGGCGCTGGGTGTCCTCCATGCCTCTTCACCTCTCCGTCTCCCTCAAACCCTTCCCGTCACTCTGCTTAAATGTCCCTTGCGCTCCTCAGCGTCGGCTCCAGGCACCTGATGAAGGTAGGGAAAAGAAAAAAAAGAAAGATGCTTCCTCCGCCGCATCATCAGAACGAAGCGGTTTCAAACACCCAGATACCCGATGACTATTTTTGAAGTGCCACGGTAGAGCCTTTCCATTCTTTGGAAGCAGTTTAGGGAAGTCTCGGGTGTTCTCAACCCTATCTCGGCCATTTCAGGCAACTTCTTTTCCAAAGCCCTGGTGAAATACCATCCGGTTTGAGAATTTGCTGCCCTTTGACCTTCCCAAGCTGCTCCAGAGCCCCCATTTTCAGAGCCTTCCATTTTTGCGACAGCCACTCCAATTTGCTTAAAACCAAACGTCCTGGGCAACCATCCCCATGTCGTCCTTTAAAGAGGAACCAGCGCAAGAATTTCATTTTATTTCTCTGCATCTCCAAAATTCACTTACTCCTGAGTAGTCTGGGGAAGCCACACTCAAACATGTTAAGAAATGATTGCTCCAGAAGATGCAAGGGAGGTCTCAAGGAGTGGTGGTTTGGTGGAACCCCCTCTGCTCCATCATGTGCTCTGTGAGGGCAAGAAGGTTTGAAGGAGCGGGGACAAGGTGGCCAGACACTCAAGGACAGCAAAGCAGGAGACTTCGGTAGCAAACCGGGAGGTTTTGGGCTCAAGTTGCAGGGAGCTGGGCTCTGGCCAAGCTCCTGGAGAACCTGGAAGGAGCGGGGGGATGCTGGGGTACCTGCGGGGCCACGCAGTGAAGGTGTCCCCTGGGGCGGCGCTCAGATGCTTTTCAGTGGCAGCAAACACTTCTCCTCAAAGCGCCTCTTCCCTTTGCTGTCTCCAGTGCAAACCACAGAGCAGAAGTCATTTTCAAGCTTTTTCTACAGGTCCCCTCATTTTTTTTGCCAGGGAGAATTCACCGCGTAGTGAGTTTGACTGCTGGACAAGCTCGCTCTCTCTCCTACCGTCCTCCAGACCCCACGGAAAAAAATAGATCAAGAGCATTTGGGCAGAGATTTCAGGCTTGGATTCTCATCCCCTCTTTGCTCCCCTTTGGTCACCCCCCCAAGGACCTGCTGCACTTCTCTGCTAAGTCACCTAGCACATACAGGGTGCTGGGTGATCACCCATGGGTGCCGAGGGAACTCTACAGCACCATCACCCTCCGGCGGCACTGGGAGACTTGCAACACCACCCCGGCACAGACTTAATTTCACACACTTTTTTTTTTTGCCCTTTGCTTTCCTACCGGGCCTGTCCCCTTGCAGACACCTTTGATGTCTGCTCCTTGACATCGGGGTGCACACACCCCCCTCCGCTGCAGCTTTCCTGGAAGCTTCCTGACAGCCGAGGATGACGATGTTGCTGGTGTTCCCAGATTCTTCGCTCAAGGCAGAAAAGGAGAAAGCAACAAGCAGAGGCAGAGATCCATCGGCACCCACCTTCCGAGGAGCAATCTCTTTTTCGCTGGGAGAGGGTTGCTCCTCTTCAAATAGCCGAGCGTGTCAGAGCACATCCTCCTCCTCCTCCTCCTCCCCGAGCGGCTGCCGAAAGGCACTCGAGGAATGCACAAAAAAAAAAAAACCCGAATGCCTCTAAGCTGGTTTCTCAGGACGAGCTTCTTGGGGGAGCACAGACGGGGAGAGACGCATCCCCAGGTGTTGAGGGAGAAGAGCTGCAGGAGAAGCTCTTCAAACGCAGGCAGGTGCCACGGGGTTGTCTGGCCTCCCACGCTGCTTTGCCAGGCGGCTGAACGGCTTTCCAGGCAGACACAAGCAACTTCAACATCAGTAAATACAACCGGGGCGAAACCCACGCTCCATCGGCAGCGCGGGACCCCGGCTGCTGATGCAGCACCGGGAGCTGGTTGATGTACAAACCCCAACCCTGCCCGCAGCACCTGGCTGCGCTCCTCCGCGTGCTGGAGCAAGAGCACGCTTTGCTTACGGGGTTTTCTCCAGCTTCTTTGGCTGGTGGTGGGTCAGAAACGATCTGCCACCCTTGAGGCTCAAGCCAAAACAGGGGTCCTGAAGATACCTTGGTAGCATCTAGATGACCACAGGACCTCAACGTCTCCTTAGCCGGCCTCAAAACAGAACCAAGCCACCACTTTGCCGCAGCTCTGCGCTTCGACAGCCCCGTTCAGATCCGCTGCCTCAGCACAAGAGCCAGCACGAGGTCTGGGAACTCGAGATGCTGTGGGTAAGCTCAGGGTTAGGGACAGTCTTGCTCCTCTCCCCACAGGCAGGTCAAGTGGAGGTCTAGGCACCCAAAAAATCAACACCCAAAACGCTGGGGTTTGGTTACAGCAGGGGTGAGTACCCAGCAACGACTACTACAAAAGAGTGGAGGGCTGGGAAGATGCTGGGAATTCAGCCAAAGGTTGGGTAGGAAGGACCAAGGTTGCAGCTTTGGCTTGCTCACCCTCACACCCTACTGCTGGGGGACGGACAGAGGGACACCCAGCTTGTCCAAGGCAAAGCTGGGATCACCGGGCACCCGTTGAACACCTCGACAGCCTCTGTTAGGAGGGTGCAGCCAGACTTTGGACCAGCTGAAGCTCCACGGGGCCTTCCCTGTGAACGTGGATCATAGAATCACAAGGGTTGGAAGGGACCTTGGGAGATCATCTCGTCCAACCCCCCTGCCCAAGCAGGCTCACCCAGAGCAGGGGGCACAGGACAGCGGCCAGGCGGGGGTTGAATATCTCCAGAGAAGGAGACTCCACAGCCCCCCTGGGCAGCCTGGGCCAGGGCTCGGCCACCCTCACAGTCAACAAGTTCTTCCTCACGTTCAACTGGAACCTCTTCTGCTTCAGGTTGTGCCCATGGCCCCTTGTCCTGGCGCTGGGCACCACTGGGAAGAGTCTGGCTCCATCCTCATGACTTCCACCCTTGAGATATTTGTAGGTGTTGATGAGGTCCCCTCTCAGCCTTCTCTTCTCCAGGCTGAACAAGCCCAGCTCCCTCAGCCTTCCCTCCTAGGGGAGATGCTCCAGTCCCCCCATCATCCTTGTTGCCCTCCTCTGGACTCTCTCCAGGAGTTCCTCATCCTTCTTGAACTGGGGAGCCCAGTTCATCATCTCTCCCAGATGTCTCCTCCAGCAGGAAGGTCCACCGCATCCTCACAGCTCTGGAGGGGAGGAAGGCTCTGCACTGCATCAGAACGGGCACGAGCATCTTCAGGAGGGAGCCTAGATCCTGCCAGCTCCTACATCTCCTCACCCAATACCCCGATGGTTACCAGCCAGGTGGATTCACCCATCTAAACTCCTGTTCTCCCTTCATCCAGCGCCCACCAAAAGCTGCGATGCTCCAGCCTTTCCCCTGCCCACCTCCTCCTGCCGTGGGCTGAGCACTTCCCCAACGGAGGGGACAGGGGGCTCAGCCCCTGGAGACGTGGGGCAGTGACGGAGCCTGGCTCACATCAGTGTCCATCAGGAGAAGCCACCAGTGGTAACGGGGTCAGCTGGCCACGCAGATGTCGATCAAAGACACCACGTGTACTCAGCTCCGCCTACCCATAGTTGATGATAATTTTTTAAATTTTTATTTTATTTTTTTTAAAACCCTTCGTCGAGGCCGCCGCGCTCCGGGATGTAAGGAAGCACGCCCGCACAGCAGTGCCCCTTGCTACGGCCTTGCCTGGCCTGCCAAGCTAAAGCCAACACCGAGCAGACACGCTGCTGTATTATTTTTTTTTGTACGGAGGTTTTTTTTTAAAAGAAAAGTTTAAAAGTGCTTTTGACCTGCCCCGTGACATTGCTCCCGGGGCGAGGGGAAGAGTTTGCCTTTCCCAGCCCATGCCTCCCCCAGCTAAATTCACCCCCGCGAGTGGCACAGCACCGAGCTGTCGTTTTAAAGGCTGACTAAGCGCCAAGACACCAGCAGCTGATTAACAGCAGCTCACGGAAGCTTAATTTCTCGTGAAGTTGAAGAGTTGAAGATACTATTTTTTTCCCCCCCCCTCTCCTTCCTCTCCGAGCCCTACCTTGCTACCGCAGAGCTTTATTTACACTTTTAACATCGCTGACAAGCTCCGCTTGCAGAACTGCAGCCCGACGCCTCTCTGCTCCCCACGGGGAGGCAAGGCCAGGCTCTGCCAGCCTCGGCTTTACGCAGGGCTCGGCTTTACGCAGGGCTTGGCTTGCAGCTCCCAGAGGCCCAAACCGACTGCTTTTCCCTGCGGGAATCAGGCGGAAGGGCCAAAGTCCACCCACACCCTGTTCCTCGCAAAGGCGGCTCGCAGGGCTGTGCCGTGGCGGGAGGTGTTTCCTGGTCAGTGGTTAAAACTGGTTAAAAAATTAAATAAACAAACTAAAACAACCTGAGCTCTTTGCAACTGCAGATATAAACTCCCCGGAGAGCTCAGATCAGAGATAGCCTGAGCTGAAATTGCTGTGAGCATATCGGGGTTTTCGCGGAGGGCTTCGTCAGCACTTGTTCCTGCGGTGGCAGCTCGCAGCGTGAAAGATAAAAACAAGGAACAAAAAAAAAAGAAAGAAAAAAAAAAGGGGGGGGGGGGGGGGGGGGGGGGGGGAAAAAAGGG
>JAKFQP010001095.1:17711-29835 GCA_023375905.1 Nycticorax nycticorax | reverse complement strand
GCAGCAAAAATCCAAAAAAAAGGGAAAGGACACGACCTTATCCTGAAGACAGGAGCTGGAGGAGCCACTCCTTTCTCTAGCAGCTTCGCTTCAATCCTATACGATGCTATAGCTTATTTCCAGGTGTTGGTTCCTGCCATCGCTCACTTCCAAAGAGCATTTTGTACGTGATACATTTAAAGGGTGCAAACACTTGCGCGCTACGATCGAGGACGCTTCTCCAATCTTTTTGCTGAGCCACCGGATTAATGTGGCGCTCTCTCTCCCTCCCCCCACCCCATCACTGACTTTCTAAGATGTCCTCAAATGCCCACGCTGGACCACACGAACCAGGGCAACACGAAGGGGACACCATCCCTCACCTGAGAACGAGCATCCTTCTCCATGTCACTGGATTCCCGGAGATGAGCCCATTTTACAGATAAGCCCTCTATTTTCCCCACCCAGGGGTACAGAGCAGGCATTGGCGTGTCCTGCAACCCCATTTTGCTCCAAAGGGCTCATGCTTCATCCGAACAGAAGACAATTGCTGCTCGGACCTTGCCAGCCTTCAGACTGTGAGCGAGCTGAAAACGTACACACATTTCCAAATGGAAATACTGGGTGCCCAGGCCCCAAAAAGCAAGACCCCTGCCACCTCATTGGCAGCTATGAAGCCATCAGGTACCCGTTTTGGAGCCGTAATTTTTAACCAGCAGGTTGTGCGATACTAACCCTTCACTGAAGCAGATTTCCGTGACAAAAATGACGCTCCCTTTTTCTCACCCCGTTAAAAGAATCGTAAATCAGGCTTTTCATCATCCCGCTCCACGCCGACGGCGATCCAACTGGCTTCGCCCAAGTTACCCCCCTTGCCTTTCTTTTTAAATAGTGGTGGTTTATTAGCATTTTTCCAGTCCTTCGGAATTTATGCAGCATTCAGAAAAGATGTAAATCAAAACGCAGCAGGCTGACAATCTCTTTGGCTGATTATTTTAGGATTCCTAGGTGCAAATTACCTACAACTGCTGATTTTAAGTGGTTTTGCTAGATGTCTAATACCCTCTCGTCGCCGTTGGTCTGGAAAGCAGCTCATCATTCCCGTACGACACAACTCCTCCCCAAATACGCTTCATACTCGTTTCCTTCTCTTCTCTTCACCGTCTTTTTAAAAATTTCAGTCTGAAGAATCGCTTCCCCTCCCTAATCAGGGTTGGCCTTTACCCAAAGTTAGAATAACCCAATTGCCACGTTTTGATATCGGCCTAAACCTTCCAACTTGCATTTCCATTCCTCCCTGGCTTTAGCGGAGCTGCTTTTTCGAATCCCCTGGGCGACTCAGTTGGCGCTGTGTGCCTGTATTAAATGCAACCCCGCCAAGGCTAGCCATCCCCTGGCAAGCCCTAAAAGTCAATAAAATGACCCGACAGCTTCTCCCCTTCCCAGGAACCAATACTGACTTATTTTCCTTGGGGATTGACCAGAATACTAAAGATCTCCTTATCTTTCATTTAAGGCTTAGAGGATGGTCACGTTACCAGTCAAGTGCTTCTTTGGCACAAATAATCTCTCTTTTTGAAGAGTTAAAGAGAGGTCAGTGCTGGAACAAAGCAAGTTTGATCTCTCAAGCTCTTCTCTGCCAGCCAGGCTGTAGCTGCTCCTATTCCCACTCGCTGGTGCCGAGAGCCAGCCCCGGGGAGGCCGTGCAAGGCAAAGCGCTAGCGTTCGAACCAGCGAGAGCAGCCCATCCAACAGCCCATCCTCCCATCTCGGACAACAGGGAAAGCTCCCAGGTCACGTAGTCTGATTTTCTGCACAAGCAGCGGACAACTTCATCCAGGTAACGAGCATCCATCTTGTTTGGTGGTTCCGTTCACCATTTTCTTTGGTATTTGCTTTGTACTGAAGCGTACGCGGCGGTCAGGTGAGGACAGAGTTGCGGTGCCTCAGTCCGAGCATGGCACGCACTAGGACTCCGCTTGGCCAAGAATTAAGCTCAGATGTCCTTGAAGTCTGGCAAGGCACCGCTGCGTAGCCCTGCTCTCGCCTCGCTGCTCTTTCGAGACATTTAACGCCAGAATGCAAAAAGCTAAGTCATGGAACGTCACCGAGTAGCTAAAGGTTTCAGTTAGCAATGAAGCATGGAATCGTTTAGGTTGGAAAAGACCTTTCAGATCATGTTTTAAAACCAAGAGAGTTTCAATTCTCTAAGTGGCCAAAAAAAGGATCTCGGAATAAAATTGTACAGCAAAAAGTACTGAACATAAACCAGTCATTAACGTATACTCAGTACCCGAGATCCACCGGTATTTTTCAACAGCTGTTTGGAATCCATTTGCTCAGAACAACCCTCGTGGTAATTGTATAAAAACATGATTTTTAAGAGCTGGAGCTTCTGTGTCCCTGCTGCTTATTCCTTATTGAAGTCCTAATCCCTGTTCAGTCATAGCTGGTTACTATGGAAATGCTTAAACCAGAGCCCGAACACAGTGACTTCCCATAAGAAACAAACACAAGGAACAAAACTGCCTCTGAAAATTA
The DNA here is from genome assembly GCA_023375905.1 of Nycticorax nycticorax. Taxonomy (NCBI): domain Eukaryota; kingdom Metazoa; phylum Chordata; class Aves; order Pelecaniformes; family Ardeidae; genus Nycticorax; species Nycticorax nycticorax. The sequence goes on along the minus strand of JAKFQP010001095.1, from coordinate 27,315 downwards.
AACACCTTGGGTTTATGCCCATGCTTCCAAAAAATAACCTCACATTTCCAAAAGGAAAGGTATTTTTGATACTACTTTTTTTTTTTAAAAACAATCATGGTGGTTATGTAGTAAACAAGCACCAATATTTCTTCCCTTCAAATAACCCCAAAAGACTCCTAAGTGGTTGTGGTTTGCTGGTTTAAATCTACCTTTTATCACGATCTCAGAACCCGCGTGTTTCAGTCGCAAACACTGCTGCTAAACAGCAAAGACCGGAGACCGATTCTGGCAGCAAGTTGCCGTCCCCCAGTGAAATCAGTGGCACAGATACTGCCCCGAGATCAGAACTACGAACTTCTTGTTGAAGAAACTGCCTATGTGAAACCACGTGAGTTTCAAGGAGATGCCGAAAGTTTGAAGGAGAAGAAGTAGGCGCTTCTGAGCAGGAAAAACAAGACATTTCAAAGCCAGAACACTTTTTCGGGCAACGAAGAGCTGGAAAAGCCATGAAGGAGCTGCTCCATCCCAATACGGTAGAGATACCACAATTCCTTTCCAGGTAGGACGCTGTCAAAGCAAAATCTAAGCTATGCAGAACAAGAGCACTGGAGGAAGCTGGCTGAACCCCCGCGTACACGTAGGCTACCGGTTCCCTCTCATAGCTTTGCCTGACAGACTAATGAAGAACATCGTTTCGTGCCAAATTTCCTCGGCATCACCCGCTTCAGACAAATTCTTACCATTCTTCTCCAGGCCCTGGATAAGTTTAAGATTACATTTCGTGCTCCATCTTCACGCCAGGATTTTTCACGACACTGATCCAACTGCAGATTGCATCAGCGCAAGACGCTGCTCCAACGTCGTTAGCAATTTCACTAATGACAGACACGTGCAGGCATTGGTGTCGCTCACGTTAGGGGCTTATCAGAGGTGCTCTTGATGGTTGTTAGAGGTGCTCTGCCACTGCCCTCAAACCTGGCGCGCGTGGCAAGTCCTCTCCCAACCCTCATGCCAAGCACCTCCAGGAATCCTCCCCATTAATGCAAAAGGTTTGCACGAAGCTTTCCTTCCCATGAACTCACCCTCCGCAGCGAAGCCACGGACCCTGGCGTGTGAAGAAGCCCAGCAAGTTGCTAAGGATTTCTTATTTCTCTTCTCCCACCCTTCGGTGAGAGGCAGCAGGGAGCCCCACCGCTGGCAGGGAAAGGCTCAAACGCTGAGGGAGAAAGGAGGGAGCTGGCGATTCACAAAAGCATCAACTCGTTAACATTTGAGAGGTGAAGCGGTGCTTTTCTGAGGAGTCTAAAAATCGCTTCTCCAAAGGAAATGTGTGCAATCAGAGCCACTGCCTTAAATGGAGCAAATGCCAATTAGGGACTAATTAACTCCTATTCTGCCAAGACGCAGGAGGATCACCCATCCTTGAAAGGGCAGGGCAAACACGTTTGAGAATGGGCAGTAAAGCATCGCTCCCTAACACGAGTACCGGTATCAGCAATGGAAAGTTTGAAGGGTTTTGTAGGCTGAGTTCAGAGCCCCGAGACATTTGAGAAGATAGAGCCGGCCCTTCAGAAAAAGCGGCGCTGGCAGCCGGCAGAGCAGCCCATTACAGCTTGTTCTCCCAGCGACAAACCTTCTTTATTTGAATTTGACAGGATAATGTGCTTGGAAGAGTCATCCCATCCTCCGGTAAAAGCTGCTGATTTACAGGACACAACACGCAGGAATCGGCTGAAGCTCTACCAAAAAAAGAAAAGGGGGGTTTAACTCAAGAATTAATTCTGTCTTGTGCCAGGGAACCCCCGTGCCTGTTTTAACCCCCATCACATCTTCTTCACCGAGTCACACCATTCCTTTCTACTATCCAGGGGGAAAAAAAAACCAAGCCAACAACTTTAAATAAAACCACTTGTTAGTCATATTCAAGGCGAGAAGCCACCACTGCCTTTAGCTGACGGGGACAACATTCCAGTGATCATCTTGTTCTCCTCTGGGAAGGAAGAGAGGGCCACGCTGGCTTAGCTGGATTTGAGAGGCATTTCAGTGAGTTAATGTGTCACCTCTGTTGCTCTCGGATAAAAGCAGAAACAAAACCAAACGCTACACATGGCCAGTTTCATTTCTCCAACAAAGGCAGGGGGGAAATAAAAAAAATAAAAAAAAAAGGAAGAAAAATGAGGGAGAGACTACAACCAGGTTTGTGGTCACACACCAAGCCCCTGCTGAAATGTTAAAGGTTTGCTGCAGCCCAGCAGCTCCCCGCGTGAACCCTCTCAATCCCATATTTATATTAAAAAAAAACCCAAAACCCCAGTTAGATAAACGACCCCGAGTTTCACAAATGTAAATCACAGCTTGGCGCACACTAATTAAGCAGCGCCACTTGGGCGCAAGACGAACCTAACTCTGCATTTGCAGAGCTGATGATTAACCTATTTTCTGGAGGTCTCTTTTTCCTCTTCATAAATGAAACAAAAAAGCCCATTGAGAAGCAACGCCAGCCGGCCGTGCCGCAGCGCGGCCGCCGCTCCCCACCCACCCTGCCGTGGATTTTCCTTTGCTTTTTTTTTGTTGTTGTTGCATTTGACTTTGTTCTCCCAGGCAGAAAGATGCCGGGGAAACTTGCTTACAGGTGGAGATTGCCAGGACCATCCCATCTTTGTTAAGTATTACAAATTATTTGCTTGGAGGCTACGAGGGAACTAAACTTTAAGCAAAAATTCCTCTATAACCAACAGCAACCTTATGCTGGCGTAGCGAAAGGATGGCCCGGCAACCCACAGCCACTCATTCAGGCTTTTTAATGACACACATTATTTCAGCAACGAGATTTTAATTTCCCCATCCGTGAAATTGGGATGGTTCAAAACCACCCGAGAGGGACGCCGTGAGGCTTGGCAAAGAACTCAACGATTTTATAGATGGTGCCACCCAGGTATTTACAGTCCGGCACCAAAGTAATTGGGCGTCGCAGGGAGACGCGGTGTTAATACCGGCAGTTTCTCCCTCCTGTGATTCACACAAGGTCACAGCCACCGAGGACTCAAGACATGCACCAAACTGGCCAAGAACCAAACGCTTCATTGAAAAACAAAATAGCTCCTCGCAGAAACATGGACACAAAGCCTCCTTTGAACCTTTCCTTCTCCGTATGCCACGATCCTCCGCCGGGCTGTGGTGGATGGCAGTGCCGAAGCACCAGCCAAGCCTCAGCTAGCATTTTGGGATTGGGATGAAGAATTCAAGTTCAGGGCCTCAAGTTTTTTGGATGAGGAACAAATATTTTTCACTCAAACTTTGTATCTTGGGCCATCTCGTCTAGACTGTGCTCTTGCCTAAAAAGGTTGGAGCAGATGATCCTTGAGGCCCCTTCCAACCTGGGATTCTATGATCTTTAGTTCATTGAACTGGGCGATAACCAAGGTCTCTGCCTGGAGCTGGGACCCCCAAGTTCTGATCTACCTGGTGCTGGGACCCTGAGTCCTGACCTGCCCGGTGCTGGGACCCCGAGTCCTGACCTGCTTCAGACTGTTTTTTTCAGCAGAACAGCGTAATACTCACTTTTCAAAGAGGCTGAAACCTACAGAAGACAACAGAATAAAGCCCTCAGAAGCTGAGCACTGTATTATTTTTTTCAAAACGCACTGAATGTGAGCGGTCCCCTACATTGGTTTGTCTCTATTTTTAATTTTTTGAATGTTTAATTGTTCGTCCAGGCACCACGTGAGATGCTGAAACCCCTGCAGCGCACCAACAATTTAGACGATGGAGCCAGCAGCGAACACGGCCCCAAGCGAACAGCGTGGAAATTTAGCGTAAGTATCCGGACGTGGAAAATGGGCGTAACAAAGTAGATGGCTAACGGGGGAGAGCATCGGGGCTCTTCAACAAGAGGTCAGCAAGAACCTTGGCTACTCGTCTCCTTGGGAAACTGCCTGGAGAAAGGCAGAATTCCCCAGCAGGAATGGCTGCAGGTACCTCCAGGGAAGAGCATTGTGGTCTGGATGCTCACGCAGCGATGTCTCCGTTGGGAAGAGAAGCAGCGGTCCCTCATCGGATGGAGCGGGATGAGCTGGGATGCACCCAGAAGGACGCACACTGCAGCTCCAACAGGCATGTTTTCCCGTAGCGGGGTTTCATTTCTACCTCTCTGCAACAGCTCTAAGCAGGAACGAGAATAACGTTGATGTGGAGGGGAAAAACAAACCCCAGGTATTCCCTCAAAAAAAGAAATAATGCAGCTTTTGCTGGCCTTGCCTCCAAATTGCTCACATGGCCACGACCAACTAGAAATTACAGGGGAAGGGGGAAAGGCTCCGCTTCCCCCCGCCTCGAAGTGTGAGACTGCAGGGGGGAAACGAGCACACGGGGATTCCCAAACCCAAGCACAGCTCAATTAACGCTCAAATCGCGCGGAACAAAACGTTTTACCCGTCCATCTGCTCTACGGCTGTGCTGAGTAATCCCGACCGCGCCGCATTCGATGCATTTGGCCGATGAGGTCACTTATGTCATTCTCTCACCGCCGTCTTTTGGAGAGGCGAGAGTTAAGAGATTGAAAAAAGCTTTTGTGCCACGAATTGCTGCTGGTTTCAGGACAGGAGGGATTCCCCCAGCTTCCCCGGGTGTTAGCAGATCCCTGCCTGACTCATAGCAGGTTGTCAGCCTCCGTGCTGCACTTTATCCATCTGCAACCAACGGCAAGACCGGCCGCCCTGCGGGAGCTGGGGGCACCGAGCCGTGTCGGAGCGATGGAGGTGGGTGCACGGAAGAAAAGCACATTTGGGGGAGTCCAGCATCATCCCAAGGACCAACAGGAGCACTGCACCGCAGAGAGCGCTTGCTGGTAAAGCTCAGGCTTGAGAGTGCCTTTCAAATTCATTAAATCAGTTATCCTGGATGCTTCCATGCCGGATCCATGTATTGTTACTCAAAATAATCCAATCGCACTCCATTATTTATACCTGGGCACTGGCTGTCACGGGCTTAAAAATAAATATATCTCCCCTAGCTTCCCAGGTTGTCAGCCCCAGCCCTGGCCGGCCTCGCTGGCGCTGCCACCCGGCAGCCTCGTCCCCCATCCCTCCGCGGCGGCCGTGCCAGAGCCTCCCCTGCATCCCCGTCCTCCGTCCATCCCCACCTTCCCATCGCCAACGTTCACCTCGCCCCGTGGGAAACCACTTCAAGGACTTAACCCTCCCACAGAAATTAAACCAAAGCAACCAAATAAAAGGGGGGAGAAAAAAAAAATTAAAAAAAATAAAAGCCAGTTAGCTTCCTGAACCAGTTCACGGCGGGGTCAAGCACACGCCAGCACAGGCAGCTACAGGCAGGATGCGGCCGCGGTAGGACCAGCTCAGATGGGTGTAGAAGGTTGTTAAGCTCCAGCCTACAGCCACGGTTTCACAGATGCACGAAAGTCAGCATTTCAAACAAAGCTCCGGCTGTCCTCCACCCCACCCCTCCTGTTCACCAGGTCTCCCCGTGAAGCAGATCCAGGAACCGAAGCAGACAGAAACCAAGCGTTGCCTTTTTCCTGCTGAGTTAGTTTTAACCTGCCTTGGTTTGGTTTAAGCCCAGCTCACCAGAGGGAGGGCAGCAAGGGAACAAGCAGGACTGCTGTCGTCCCCAGCATCGCCCGCTGCATCTTGGGACCTCCAGCAAAACATTTGGATGTATCTGTCTCCCTCGCGTAGCTGTGACTGTCGCTGTTTCCAGCAATTCCAGCAAGGAGCTGGGAAGAAGCAGACGTGAGTCAGAGGCCTGACTATAAACCGTCCTTCAGGGAAAGAGCGAAGCGTAGGCTCCCACGAAGGCAAGCATCGCTCCTTATTTCGCAGGACTGCCACCAGCGATGCACAGGCAACGCGCCGTTCACCTGCAAGCTTTTACTTCCCCACCTTTTATTTGTGTTGCGTACAGCGCTGTTTGAATTCTATACCGGCATTCCTCTACCCCCAGACCTTCTTTCCCAGCCTTTCCTAACCACACAGTCACAAAGGTTTCCTGAGTTTAAGAATAAAAATAAAAATAAAAATAAAAGAACACCAAATAAACATATTTTACGCTGGCCGCAAACAAAATGAGCGTTCAGGAATATATCGCACTTGGAGTTTTACTATCGACAGTTTTCCCTGCGGATACCGATCAAGCAACACAACGCCAGAGCCTTGCCTTGGCCAAGGACCTTGATGCAGGCACCAAGAAACACCGGAGATCTTCAGCAAACTCCAGCTCCAAATTAATGCCCAAGCCCCCTTGACCCCATCTCTCCCCCATCACTCCAGGGATGCCCGAGCCCCACCACCCCGGGATACACCAACGTGGCTCTGGAGGCCCCTCTTATCTCAAAGTCAACAACGTTCATGGGGTGGCGTCGTAGAGAAGCGCCTCAAGGAACATTTCCCAAGGTTTAGATGACTGCCCGCCCGCTGTGCTTGTATTTGTGCCTTGCTGGTGGAAGCACAATCATTTTTGTCTGCAGGCTTCCATCTCCAGCCATTTGAGCACCGCTGCGATAGTTTATTACTTTCCTAATAAAGCCCGAATAGAAATGAAGCCTTTGTAGCCCTAAGTGCGCCGGTTTATTCTCGCCGTAATAACTTTACTACGCTCTGTTTCCACAGCAACTGTTTTCTCAGCCGCTTGGTACTTTGTCAGGAACGCAAGGCTGCTTTGCTCCGCCAAAATAAAAACGAAGCAGAAAACACACACCCGAGGACGGCAGCGAGCCAAGCTGCCGTGCCGCACACGCTGGCCTTCAGACAGGGAAACGGTTGGCTTGCTTCGGTCAGAGTCTGACAGCGTTTGCCGATTTGACCGATTCTTCGCAACCGCCGGGGAAAAAAAAACCAACGGGTGGAACGGCTCCTCATGGGCGGCGATGGGAGGAAAACGCGGCGCAGAGCCGCGCGGCAAAGGAAACGAGCAGCGCCGTGACCTTCCTCCCTCTCCTCCTTCTCTTGCCAGCACGGGCAGGCGCGGAGGAGCAGGGAAGCGATGCGGCTGCAAAGTGAAAGCAACGTTAAACAAAAGGTTGGGCTGCGGCCAAAGCAATTTTTTCCCCACCACCACCACCAACACACAGAGCTGCGAAAGGTGTAGTGCCGGCACGGGGATGCAGGGCGAAGGAGGAGGCGGGAGAGCCTTCCTCCCCGCACGGACACGGCCTCAAGGTTGTACAGCCTTGGAGGGAAAGCTCCTGCTTTTTTGCCTCGTTTGAGGCTTTTTGGCCAACAGAGCAGGAGAAACGGCTACGGCGCTCGTTAGGTTATGGCATTACGAAGGCTTGGTGAAAATGAGCGGCGTCCCCCCTCGAGCCGCCAGATACTCTGCTTTAACTGGAGAGGAGCACCCAGGTCTTTTACTGGGAAATAACCCAGTAGTGGATCCTGTTATTTAGCTACGGCAATCGCCCGCCGTCCCGGAGTTTAACAGCAGCAAAAGGAAAAAGCAAGCTGGTACCTCCAGAAGAGGCCTGAACAATAAGGAATGTCAATGACTGTAAATGCTAAATACTATTTTCACAGCAAGGACTTTTGTTTGCCGTACAACCGTTCCTCCCCGAGTTACAGACGAAGTCCTACACCACCCACTTTACAAGCGGAGAAAGCGAGGGAAGGCTGCAAGGAAGGAGAAGGTGGAATCCGAACGCAGGAACCCACATACACATAAACACACGCTTATACGGACAATACTGAAATAAATGCCTACAACGAGCACTTCCACCAAAGCCAACAGCACAACCATCTGCTCTACACCCTTGGGAATCCAAACACTACAGCCGGAGGATGCTTAGGAAGCCGCTTTATACTTTGCTGTGCCAGTTTCATGGTATTTCGAAGCAGAGAACACGTTATTTGTTTTCTTTATTGTTCTCTCATATTATTTTTTTACGCCTAGATACAACTAAACATTTTGGGAGAGCTCTCCTTCAGCTGATCTGCCAGCAAACCTGAGCAGGCATCTGCTTTTTGCCTCTTTTCAGTGCCACCAGCCCTTACCTTGGCACAAAATCCCCAGCAGTCCCACGGAAACTTGATTTTTACAGCACAGGCAAGGACGTAACCCGGGGCCAAGCACCAGTTTCGCCAGGGACCCAGGGGCATTCCTGTTGTTTACCTCTGTGCCTCGTTTCGCACAAAGCCGTGGGAATAACCTGAAGCTGCCACATTTTCGGCCCGAGGCCGTCTGCGCCCCAAGAGACAGAGGAACGATAGCAAAATTAAAGGAAGAGCAGCACGCCTCGGCACAAGGGCCGCGCGAGCTCAAACAACCCCCATTAGCCACAAGAAATGGGTGAGACTTGGATATTTGCAGAATAGATTTTCTTATTTCAGCTCGTCCCTAATTTTTGGCAAACCGCCTCCGGTTTTAGGCGTTTCACATCATCTTCACCACCAGCCCCGATTACGCCCTCAAGGCGCTTTGCTGCCCTTCACTGCCTCCCATCGCGCTACTAAAGGTCACTTGATTTTTGCTGATTAACAACGTCCTTCGTGGCCGCCCTAAATCCACCCAGGAATGCATTTGCTGCTTAGATCAGCTTTGGATCCCTGCTTCTCCACCACGTTCGCAGCTTAAGGAGCGTGCCTGAAAGTTCACACATAGGCTGCTTTCATTTGTATCTCAAATTCCTTTCTCCCAGATGAGAATACATTACCCTTGAAACGTTCGTGCTTTGCACCAGGCGAGGCGAGGAGCGGGGCGATTTGCACTCGCTGTATTTACGGAACTAAGGGCGTCAGGAAAACAAATGTCGAGCCCTAGTTTAAAAAAACCCAAAAAAATAACCAACAAAAAAGATGCTGGGAGTTGTCCAAGGAAATAGAAGCAAATCTGAATAAAGGAAAAAGCTTTTGAAAGCTTCAAAAATAGGATCTGCGAGGGAATCAAACGTTTCCGTGGGAGGAAAAGCTCCAAACTGACCTTTAACTACATTGCTCTTGTTCAACAAACACCTCCTTGAATTTAACCACAATTTAAAGAGCTCAGGACCGCGCTGACGTTGCCCGCCCATCACGTGGGGCACTTCCTTCAAGAAGAGGCGCCAAGTGAAAGCCCTGCAGGGATGGCTGTAGGTTCAGGCCTGCTTTCCTACGGATCTGACTCCTGGGTTATGTTCTCCAAGGTATCATAAAGCAGGAGCTCCGATCAAAACGTTTGCCGCAGTTAAACTTCACAACAAGTCTCCCAGATGGGTTCCCTGATAGCTGGTAACAGCTGAGCTCCCCCTGAATCCTTCAGTAAGGTGGCTAAAAAAAAAGTAAATAATAAAGTGTCCTTCTATATCCAACCTCTTTTCCTGAAGCTTGAAGAGGCCTCCTAGCACCCACCCTCCGTCACTCCGGCATGAAACCAGTCAACGAGGCCGGCAGCTAGGGAGGAGAGACACAAAACACCTACAAATATCTCAAGGGTGGGGGTCACGAGAATGGAGCCAGACTCTTCCCAGTGGTGCCCAGCACCAGGACAAGGGGCCATGGGCACAACCTGAAGCAGAAGAGGTTCCAGTTGAACGTCAGGAAGAACTTGTTGACTGGGAGGGTGCCCGAACCCTGGCCCAGGCTGCCCAGGGGGGCTGTGGAGTCTCCTTCTCTGGACATCTTCAACCCCCGCCTGG
>JAKFQP010001094.1:0-49429 GCA_023375905.1 Nycticorax nycticorax | reverse complement strand
CAGCCTTCCCCGTAACAGGCTGGACCAAAGAGCTGATGATTTGAAATCAATTCGCCACGGCTGGTTTTAAAGCTGGCGTTCCATTCGTTTCCAGGCAGCTGCACATTGTTGTAATTTGCTAACAGTGTCACAAATGCTACTTTTCCCTTGCCTTTTAGCAGCTCCTCTGAATTACAATAACTCCTTTAACTTCTGAACAAGTCCTCTCTCTTGCAGCCCTCGCCACCTCAAAGAGCAGCAAGAGCACCTCCCCTTCGCAATTTCCCTTTCCCTCTTAACCTTGACCTGTAATATGCTGAAAGTTGTTACTGAAAGCTACCTTGATCAGAAATGACATTAGAAAAACTTGCTCGACCAGATGCAGCAAAAATCCAGCCATGATAAAGATTCCCAGAGCCAACAATTTTGAGTTACGGACCTACCCTGTCTTGGAAGAGGGAGCTGCCTGCTGCAAGGTAGTAGCTATTAAGTTTTGTTTGCTTTCTTTCGGAGTGACTGTGCTTTGTAAAAAAAAAGAGGCTTGGCTGAGTATTGCTGTGCGTAAAAAATACCGAGCGGAGAGATGCTTCCTGACCTGGATTGTGCAAGCAGCAGCGGGGGCTGGACTCTGCCGAAGGCACATTTGCAGGGGCGGTTGACATTTGGGGACTGACATTCTGCTTTGCAGCCATGCACCTGAGAGGAGAAGCCCAGCCAGGAGCCCTCGGGTCCTTCAGAGCTTGGGGTTTGTGGTTTGAACTCAGTTTGCACCTAAAAACACACCGCTTATGGGAAACCGGCTCCTAACGGCATGGCTTTCTGGATCGAGACTGCAAAGGGGACCAGCACGCAAGGCTGAGCGTCGGTTCCTTATGTTGCTGTTGTGCAAAAAATTGAGCAGGATCTGGACACCACAATTTGGCAAAGTTCTTGAAAAGTTTTTTGGTTTTGTTTCCCCCCTAAAATCTTTATTGCCTCTGGGAATGCTTTGCTTAAGCCTTTTCCAGACTGGGTGGCAAATTCACAGACCCCATTAATGGGAGATCCTTGACCCAGAGGGTTACGATGAACATCTGATGATTTGAATCCTTCTCCCACCCAGCCAAAGAGCATTTGTGTATATTGAATTTTATAAGAGTTAACTTTTGAAACGGCCGGAGCCTGGACACTGAAACAACTTTAATGGGTTCTGCTTGAAGCTTTTATTTACTGCAAACTCGAGTAGAGAAATCAAGTGGATAGGAACTCCAAGCCTTTGCTTGCGTTCAACCTGAACTCCTCCAGCCTGCGTGCATTGGCAGTGAATGAACTGCTCTCAGTTTCTGGTCTTCGAGCTCTGGAATTTTTTTCGATGCTGGAGATAAGAAAAAAGTCTTCTAAACAGATGCGTCATGCCTGCTTAATTTTCCATTAAAAACAGAGGAGATATTTAACTCTCTCCTATCGGGGGGGGGGGCGCGTGTGAAAAAGCCGTGCTTTCTTGGCGCCAAAATCCATCCTATTAGTGGAGATACTGTGGAGACCTTGGCATATCCATCCCTGTAAACATCATTAGTTGTGGAAAACGCATTCATTAGTAACAGGCAATATGTTCTTCTATCCTTTCCTCTGAAGAATAGGCAGTGCTATCTAAATAAGCTGTTTCCTGAGAAGTTACTCAAAGTTACTGCTGTAGTTGTAGGCCAACTCTCCTCCCCCGGGGGCTGGACAGAAACAAAGCTCTCGGAGAGGAAAGAGCTGCCCTTTAGTCCAGCAGACTGTGCCATTCCTTTGAAGTTCTTCCTTTCTCCTCGGCCTCCTGGTTAACGTGCTCCCTGCTTGTTTTTTACACCTCCTGTCATCTGCCAAGCCAGTCATTGCCATGCCTACACCCGAGCCAAAGGCACCGGTGTCCTGACACCCCTCTGTGCTCTTGGTTGTCCAAAGGCAGCTGCAAAAATCCTGCCTGACATCCCATCCCACCCTCTTCAGATTCCCCTTGCTGGCTTCCCATGACCTCCTGCAATCATTCTGCATTCCTTGTCCTCCTCCTTCAGCATCCTCCATAGTACCCCTGCCTTCTCCAGCCGAGAAACCACGGCCAGGCATCTTCTCGCAGGCTTTGTCCTGGACCACCCTGGCAGCAAGGATCTGGCACTGGAGGGAGAAATTTGGGAACAGCCTCTCCAAATGCCTGAGTGACAGCAGTGCTGTGGAAAAAATCCTTCCTGTTCACTTCTTGGCAAGGAGGGACACGTTTGTGGAATGCTGTCTCCAGTGGGCTGGTGGAAACCTGCTCTGATGGTGCTGGGAGGGTGCACTTGGAGGAAGGAGTCTATGTGTCTTTGCGTTGTGCCCTCTGTTATGTGTTACCAGCACTTAATTACACCTTATACATTAGACACGCTCCCTTGCCCTCAACAGGCCACTTCATGAGGTGTCTTGGACAACACGTCAAAGCAGGAAAGGCTCTCAGAGGAGAGGGCAGACGTAAGGACGTGGATGGGTGTTCCTGTGCCATCTTTCAGGCCAGACCCAGGATTTTAATTTCTTAAAGTTGTTAATTATCTCTATAAAAACCAAAACAAACAAACAAGCGTTCTGGCCCCTGCATGGTCATATTCAGGCGGGAGTGAGTTGTTTTGGCTTTCCTTAAATGCCACCTAAGATCTCAGCTGGCTATCGCAGCCTCTCCTTCCTTGCCCTCCAGTTGCTGTCAGATCTCCAGCAGCTTTCTCCTGAGAGCTTGGGGCTGTCGGTGTGGCATTCCCCACTTCTGCTAGTTAATATTTCTAACACAGGTTTTCTAGAAACGCAGAAAAACGAGAGTGCAGACTGGATTCTCACCGGGTAGGAAATAATTATGCTGGGTGCAATGTGCGTTTTGTAGTACCTATTCGGCACTTGCTATAAGGTATCAAAGGCATCCAAGACACAAATCCAAGCAGAAGAGGAATAAAATGTATTAGGTACACCCTGGGACCACCAAGTGAAGAGGATTTAGTGTGTATAATAAACTGCCTGTGTATCATTTATCACGGCTCCACGGCGATTGCCTGGGGGTGATGATGGACACCATAAGTTGCAAAAATATAATGACGTGTCATGTAACAGACCGCAGGTGTCCGTGCGGGAACCCGGGCGGAAATCAACCTGACAGCCTTAAGAAAGCGGCTTGTGCTGGCATCCGCACCCACCCCCGGGCGCCCGCCTTCGGCCTCTGCCTGCCGCATCGCTCGCCTGCTTTCCTGGTGGGAGGGCTCTGCTGAAAGGCTCCTTTCTTCCTTCCCCGTGCGGATGATCCCACCTCTTTGGGCAGCCTCGGTTTTCCTTTGGAAACAGCTGGGGCAGATCTCCGCTGCTCCAAGGGGAGCGGGCTGCGGCTGAGCCCCCCCCAGCCCTCCCCTGCACCTTGCTCCCAGGTGGGAGAGAGCAAGAAAGCTTGCAAGAAACCTTGCGTTTCCCCCAAAAGCTCCATTACCTTGGGGATCAGCTCAAACTGGGGGGACACACACCATCCCCATGGGGCTAGCCCTGTCCCAGGGGCTGGAGGGATGGTCCTTTCAGCAGAGCCCCTGTTCTGTACTGTTGGAGTACTGTGTCCAGTTCTGGGCTCCCCAGTTCAAGAGGAACTCCTGGAAAGAGTCCAGAGGAGGGCAACAAGGATGATGGGGGGACTGGAGCATCTCCCCTAGGAGGAAAGGCTGAGGGAGCTGGGCTTGTTCAGCCTGGAGAAGAGAAGGCTGAGAGGGGACCTCATCCACACCTACAAATATCTCAAGGGTGGGGGTCACGAGGACAGAGCCAGACTCTTCCCAGTGGTGCCCAGCACCAGGACAAGGGGCCATGGGCACAAACTGAAACATAAGAGATTTCAGTTGAATATGAGGAAAAACTTCTTTACTCTGGAGGTAACGGAGCCCTGGCCCAGGCTGCCCAGGGGGGCTGTGGAGTCTCCTTCTCTGGAGATATTCAAAGCCCGCCTGGACGAAGTCCTGTGTAACATGCTCTAGGAGAACCTGCTTGGGCAGGGGGGTGGCACTGGGTGATTGCCCGAGGTCCCTTCCAACCCCTGCCAGTCTGGGATTCTGGGATTCTGTGATTCTGTCCTGTGGCTCCTCTGTCCATCCGCGAGCATCTCCATTATTGCAGAGCCCCTGACCTCCCCTGACAGGTTTCTCCATTGTCTGCCTGACCTCACCATTATAAAGCATTTCCTACTATTTAGCCTGATGTTTTTCTTTCTTAATTTTCGGCCATTAGTGCTTGTTCTTCCCAAAATTTACTACTGAAAATGACTGCCTCCTCCCTTCCTCTCGCTTGACGGATGGCTACGGAGTGACCCTCCAGGATTTATATCTCCAGTGGCGAGGCAGGACTCCTCTCCTATCTTAATCTCCTCAAGGCCATAGTAAAATACAGCCGTTGTCTTCAAACCTGGATCTGTTACCACCTCTGTCTCAAGGCAGCGATGTTCTCCACCTCACTGGAGTTCAGCTGTATTTGCTTTCACAGCTCTATCCCAGATAGTCCAGGAGTGAACTTTCAAAGATGCTTAATTTTTCACCAGGGATTTAGAAACTCTTTATATTGCCCCGTGGTACGCTAGCTAGGGATATATTTGTCTTCTTTATTTTTCATTTAACTTCTTTATTTTATTTTTGACCCTTTTCCTGTGCATATAATACAAAGGCCATTCACTTCCCAACCAGATAGAGGGGAAAAGCTTCTCTTTCCCCTCCTTTAATTTAGACCTCTATAAATAATTCCTCTTGGGGTTTGCTCCTTGAGCTAAAGAAGTAGAAAGAAAAAAAAGAAATCGTTTGGTGAGCAAAACACCTATTTTGTTGGGTTTGTTAGCTTTGCGGATTATTAATAATTTTAACTCTCTTTGGCTTTTAAATTTTAGAAAAACTCCCAAATAACGAAAAAAATTATCGTTCAGTGAGAGTCAATGGGAGCTTCTTTCACGGGTACGAAAAATAAAATTGATGTGCTTGAAAAGTTCCTAGACCCAGATTTCAAAAAGTTGTTTGGCAGATGAAATACCCTGACAAACAGTTTCTCCTGGCTCCACTTAAAAGTTCCCACTTGGAAGGGCGGCAGTTGGTAGCTCTTTCCATTTGTCATACGTGACCGAGGAAGACTGTGGTCCAGTGATGAAGAGGTTGTGGGATGGAGGAACCCTCCTAGAAAGCATCATTGCCACCATTTCTCTTCCCAGCCAAGACCTGGTGCCCTGGTCTTGCCCTGCCCCACGGGACCCACAGAGATCCCATCTCACCCGCTGGAACGGAAGATGTTGGAGATGTTTGTAAATGTTGTGGCTGGCCCCGCCTGAGTAAACATCATCCCGGGTCCTGCTTGGGCACTGGGGTGGGAGAAGTTATCTCCTGTGCTCCTCCCAGGCTTGCAAGTCCGGGCTAGGGAGGCTGTGACTCCATCCTGACTGTGGGAGAAGCGTTAATACAGAAGATGGGCTTGAGCACAGGGAAAATGAACTTGAACATGAGTTTGGGGTGTTTTCTTCGGAGCCCGGCCCTCAGCACTGCTCTTGCATGGTGTGGAGCTTGCAGGGCTGCTGGACACGAAGGCATGAGTGGCTGTTTCCTAGCACGGGCTCCCTCCTCCTTGGAGAGTTTATTTCTGGGTTGTTTCAGCAGTTTACCTCCCGGAGGCATTTCCTCCCCTCTTTCCCTTGTGAGGAGCGAGAGGGGAGCAAGAAGAGGCAGCGGCTCCCGAGATGGGCTTCAAACAGAGCCAGGAGCCTGCTTGGGAGGTTGGAAATCAGAGCACTGACTGGTCACCAAACGTAGAGTCGCTGCCAATTTGCAACATTTTCCCTGAAACGTAGACGTTGGAGATTTAATGGAAAGAGAGGTCAGGCTTTGACCTGACCACTGAGCAGGGTGACAGAGATGGCTCCTTCATGTCCTCTTGAGGGGTTTGTTAGTCTAAAGTTTAGTCCCAACGTCAGAGGATGCATTTTCCAGGGAAGCGAATGGATTTGCTTGCACCGCAATGGAGTGGTTGGCGGGGGTGGGAGGGTGACTCTTTCGTGAGAGACAAATGACTTCCTCTCACTAAGCAGCTCTGCTTTAACTAGAAAATGATGGATGAGTCCTGAGTAAGGACTTGCACAGGCAAACTAACATGCAAACTTCGTGTTGTCAGAGATCCAAAAACACAACAAAAATCCCAACCACCAATGAAAAAGCAAAAGCCCATGATGCTGGTCAGGGATGCAAATTGGTCCGTAGAGGGAGACTTTGGGTCAAGCCTCCTACGTCACCCACCATGCAAGGGGACATGGACCAATGCCAACGGGAGACACTTGAGCCTCGGAGGCCTTCACAAAAGGGTTATGGGTTCGTCTCCAAAAGATCCTCGCTCAAGTTAAACCAAAGCCTTCCTGTGGCACGGGGAACCACAGCCTTATCCTTCCGCCCCTGCCGTTGTCCCTCCCAGACTATTGTTTTGATTTTCCTTGGCATCCTCTAGCATAGCAGCAAAACTTGGCCACCATGTTTCACCAAATGTTTCCCTCACATTTTTCTTCTGTACTTACCTTTACAAAAGAAAAAGTTGGGTTTTTTTTTTTCTTTTTTTTAATATGTATATATAAATACTTGGCAAGAGATGGGCACAGCAGCTGCATCCAAGCTCCTGCTGTTAGCTCGGGGCACTTGTGTATCTCCATGTTGCATCTGCGAGCCCAAATCCAGACTCCGAACTCCACTGCACGGGGTGTGGTACAGCTGCGGGTGGAAAAGATGCAGCGAGGAGCTGCAGTTCAAGCCTGAAAGTCCCCCACGGGGGCATGCAAAGGCAAAAGGTGACTGTAGCCTCCTGTCTTCCCTGTCAATGTAAGATGTTAACTGGGAATGGCCTTGAGAGCTGCTGGAGCAGGACTTTGGGGGAAACCATCCCAGGGAGAAGACTTAGGGATGATGAGCTGGAGGAAAGGCAGGTCCTTGCCACCAGGACTGGCTGGAGAAACAGCACTGAAGCAAGGGGATTGCTTGATCCTGGACAATTTTGTTGCTTAAAGTGCCAGCTGGAAAGAGCATCTGCGTCAAAAGGCAAAGCGTTAACTTGGGACCTTGTGCAATGCCATGGAGAGCGGCGAGAGCAGGAGGAGGCCGTGCCCAAAGCGAACGAGCCCACGCCATCGCCGCGGGCACTGAGCATCCTGCCAAGGGCAATCACTGCATGTGGTTCCCTCAGTCCCTTCCTCCACCTCCCCCTCCGCAGCCCCAGATAAAGCCCGGGATGTTTATAGACCTTAATACAATAGTTCCCACAATGGCCGGGCGATAGACGAAGACGTAAGCCGCCTGGCTGGCTCTTCTTGGATATTGGAAAGCTTCCGTAGCTCAGGTCCTGTTGTCAGCTGCAGATCTCTTTATCATTTCACTGACGAGGATCCAGGGATCTCGCCTATTTTTACTGATGGTTTTATTTGTACCTGCGGGGGTGGAGGGAGGTGGGGGGAATAAGTACGTTGCCTTCCGTGACTGAGTTTAGGCTCGTTTTGCTGTTTAATCCTGGAATGCTTCTGGCCCGCCTGCTTCAACGGTAGCTATGCCCGTTCATTCCCAGAATTAATTGCTGACCTTATTGATTGCAAGCAGGACGGCGGAGGGGGCAGACTGGCAAGTGTCACCTTTGCAAGTGAAAGANGGTAGCTATGCCCGTTCATTCCCAGAATTAATTGCTGACCTTATTGATTGCAAGCAGGACGGCGGAGGGGGCAGACTGGCAAGTGTCACCTTTGCAAGTGAAAGACGAATGGCAGTGCCGAAGCTGTAGACTTGATTTATAGATATTAAACATTTTATAGCAATTTTTGATCGCTTTCATTCCTCTCTGTTCCTCCTTCAGGTGTTGGCTAAGCTGGAATAAGAGGGGTGGGGAGGGAAGGGGAGGCAGAGGATTTCAAACCATCACAGCTCTTGGAGAAAGATGGCTCTTTCCAGGCTTGGGCAAACCTGATTTTTTGAAAGCTTTGCGTGTGCTCCCTTTTAAGAGGGTGTCAGCACCTTATCTCCCTCCTGCCAATCTGCGCCCAGGCGTGCAGCCCTGCTCAGAGCGGGGAAGGACGGACAGCTCTGCACACAGATGTCTCCTGTTGGGTGTTATCTGCAGGCCAGGTAGGGCAGAGCCAGCCATAGCCCCGTGGCTGCCCTCCCAGCGACCTGCAAGGACCACCCTCCGACCGGGCTGCGGCAACACCGACCTCCACACCGAGCCCACCTCCGCCGGCTCCTGCCAGCAGCAGGCAGCCCCCCCTCCCCGAAAAATGCCGAGCATCCCTCCGCCGAACACCCCCCCTCCCCACAGCCACCTGCGTGCTTAGCCAGACTTCTCCAAACACATTTCTCTTTAAAAGCCCAGATTAGTCTAAAATTCTGCTCGAGATAAAACCCGGCCCTTTATCAGCCATTGCATCCAGCCCCCACGCACTCCCGGCGCTTCGCCGGCTCTGGCCGTTGCCAGTTCCCGCGGGGAGTGTTGCTGCTTTCCCAGCAGCGCACCGAATCCATCATTTCTGGGGACTGCGGAGGGGAGCGATAAATCCCGCTGAGGCCAGGGCTAGGTGAGACCCAAGTTCTTCTCCACCACGCATTTGCTGGGGAGCGCATGTCCGCCGGCGTGCGTGCCTCTTCTTCCAGGCAGTATTTCTCTTTCTCGAGGGATTCCTGCTCTTTCTGACCATCATTTAATCTTTTTTTCCTTTTTTTCCCTTTTTTTGCTTGACGTATCAATGTGTCTATCATGTTTTCCAGTGCTTCTCTCCCGTCTCCTGCTAAGCTGGGCAAGGCTCCTTGCAAACCCAGCAGTTTAGCAACCCATCTGGATCTCAAACAGATGAAGAACTTACAGGGCAGAAACACTGCTGGGGCTGCAGTGTTCTTCAGCAATATTTACAAGAAAGCGTTATTTCAAGAAGCTTTGGCTAACAGGGTAAGCCAGCACAGCAAACCCTCTTGGTGCAGGAGGTTGGTGGTTCTGGTGTGGAAAAGCCAAATTTGCTTCGAGCTGGTAGAAAAAGGAACCTATTTAAAATAGGTGTTTTCTTAAATTCCAGCCTGGCAAAATCCAGTCTACGGCAGCACTAGGACTGAGTCCAAGAAGATATATGCATGCTGTTGGCTGGGAAAGGGGTTTGTGGCATAGGAATAATTTCCAAGATGACCCCGTGCTGTTTTAAAAGCCTCAGGTAATAGGACAGTGTAGGAGGAAGAGGGATAGCGTTCCTCCGGGGACGGACTTTAAATCTGCTGGGATTTGTGGGTCTCCCTGAACTGAATGCTCCCAAGGCCAAAAAGGCAGTGAAAATTTTTCATGGGGTTTTGGTACGATGTATTGCATGGGCGCTCATTTCTGGCTGCTAACGTGACCCCCCGATTCCGCGTCTTTATCAATAAACACCAGCGGGAGATATTAAACCCAGCTGAGCTGTGTCAGGGGGGTTATCAGGGGACAGACAGTAGTTCCTTTAGCCAGAACAGCAAAGGTCCTGGGGTTAAAAGCCAAGGGTCAGCACCGCCACTGCCTCATGTGGCATGGATTAAATCAAAAATTATCTTTTGAGTGGCATTACTGCAAACTAGCCAAGAGCAGCCATCTGAAAGCTCAGCCGCTCCGAGCGTAAATCACCTCGCCTGGAGGTTGGGTTGGCTTTTAGGGGCTGACTTGCCTCTTCCAGCACCGCTCCCCAGCTACGGGGGGTGTCAATCCCGTGTGGAAAATCCAAGTGAGATTCACCGGGTTAGGGCAAAACTTGGGTTTTTTTGCTGGATCGGGTTTTCCAGGGGCATTGCAGGCTGTGGCTGGAAGCAAGGCTTAAAAACCCAGAAACCCCTTGCTCAGCTCCCTGAGAAGCAATTGCAGCCTATGATTTGGGCTGTATTGCTGCTCGCTCTCAAATTCACAGCTCTTCCCTTTCAACCGATACGTTAATCATGGAAGTGACAACCCTGCATTTTATTGAGCCTATTTCTCCAGGTTTGATCTTTTTTTTTTTTTATTTTTTAAAATTATGGATAGGAGAGAATTCCTCAGGCCATTTTTGACTCTCTAAACTTCTCCTTGCTCACAGCTCCTGTTTTAACCCATGAAATTATGGGGGAGAATGGATTTTATTTAACTTCTGGCTAAGTTGCTGGCACTGAAGGATCCAGCTCATATGATTTTGTTCTGCGCCTCCAAGAAGCAAGCTGCGTTTACATTTGTTTTCTGCTAGCTGCAATGAGCAGGAATAAAAATACAAGCATCCATAAGCATGCCCTGTGGGATGCAAAACTTCTTAATGCTATTTCCAAAAACCTCCAGCTGGTGGCAGCAGTAATTTTTTTTTTCCCCACCAAAAGTAAAACAGCAAAAACTGAAAGGGGGGAAAATAAAATTATCCCTAGAAATGCTATCTACAAGCAGTGTTCTGGAAATCTCAGGTGCGTTGCTCAAAAATGAGATAACTAATATTTGTTGCTTCCTTAAAAGGGGGAAAGAAAGGAATCCCCGCTGCATTTAAATGAAGAGCGGCGAGACCTGATGACAGAGCGGCCTGGGATGGATGTGTCGGTGGAGAGGAGCAGTGCTGAAAGGGCACTTGAAAGCTTCCTTGGAGCTATCAGGTACCATTAGGGGTGTAATGACCCCCAAGGGAACCAGATTTCCATGGCAGCTCACATCTTCCCGGCGCTCCCTCCCTCATAATACTGTAAAACCCCCTCTGTGGGTAGAACAAGATCTGGTTTTTCTGGGATAACTAAGACACAGAGAAATGCAAGCCCACGCTGTTGGGCTCGCAAGGTTCTAGCTCCACAGGGGACATTTCCCAGCGAGGATGCCCAAACGCGTGTTCCAGCATCCCAGGGGAAGCCGGGCTCTGCCAAGAGCCTGGAGGCTATCGAGGGTGGCCTCTGGGCTTTGCTTCCCACATGGATATCCTTAAAAGTTGTGGATTTTTTCCTTTGGTTTCTTTTTTATGCTGGGTTGACAGTGATTTGCTAACTCCTAACGCCAAAAGAAATCACTGCTGCCTTTCTGCACTCTTGCAGCACTAAGCTTAGCTCTTTTTAGGCTGGAAAAGCCTCTCCAGAGAAGAAGGCGCCTGTATTTTTGTCAATTCTGCAGCTGGCCCTGAACAAATAGTAATGAGTTATGTAATTGAAATGCTATCGTTCTGGGGGAGCGTGCGATCCCGCCTCGCAATCCTCACCAAACCGCACG
Organism: Nycticorax nycticorax; assembly: GCA_023375905.1. Lineage (NCBI taxonomy): Eukaryota > Metazoa > Chordata > Aves > Pelecaniformes > Ardeidae > Nycticorax > Nycticorax nycticorax. The sequence continues at coordinate 38,233 of JAKFQP010001094.1, read as the reverse complement.
GCTCGACGCGCTCGCGGGGAGTGATTCATGCACTGGGAGCAGAGTCCGGCCTCCTCCCAGGCTATTGGCTGTGGTCGATGGAGGCATGTGCCTTGGGAACCCATCTGCAGGCAGGAGACCTCCAAAAAGGCCAAAGGCAGGGAGCAAAATGATGTGCAAAAACCCAGAGCGGGAGCAGCACTGTGCCTGGCGAGACCCAGTGAAGATGGAGAGCATGGGAGAAAGGCGGGGGGGGAGGTCACTGGAGGTTGGCTCCAGTCCAAAGCAGGAGGTTGGCCATCCCCTCCCAAATCACCTTGGTTTATGAGCATGCCTTTGGATGTACTTGATATCTGTGTAAATAGCCCATCGCTGTTCTTGGCCGCAGCTGGGAGGTACTCTTTGCCTTCCCAAAGGCATGGCAGCCTTCATGAAACCACTGATGCTCCTTGCTGCCGGAGGAGGAGGCCCAGGGCAGCTGAGATGGGGATGGCTGATGGAATCCTCCACCCCACCCTGGGAGCCTGGCAGTGTCCAGAAGTGGTGGAAGTGATGAGGGTTAACAACAACAACAAGCAGGTATTTAACTAGGGTGAGAAGAAAACCCCCCATACATCAGACTGGTGCTGAAAGGTTTGGAGCTGTTGTTCCTCCTTCAGATAAATCAGTGCATCACCTCTGAGTTGGTTTTTCATTTGTGTAGGCAACCTCTGAAAGAAGGGAGCAGCTTAGGCAGAATATTCAAACCATCTTTTTCCCCTTCTCTTGCCTTATTCCAGGTGTTTCTCAAAAGCTTGTGCCTTCCTCTAAACCCTCCTACTCTCCACGGCAGCATCCCCTTTGCAGGACATCTTGGCTTCTGCAGTCACTTGTCAGAAGCTTTTGTGTTCCTGGGTTTAGGAGGGAGAACTACACTTGTCCATCACCCAATTTTTCACTGCAAGTGGTAACACTGACCCAAAAGTAAAAAGAAAAGAGAAGAAAATAAAAGTAAACTCATACTCTGATACAATGCAAACCTGACTCCTCTTAAGGCTTCAAAATTCTCGAGAAGGACCATTCCTGAATGGAAAGCAACCACGTCTGAAAGGGGTCTGCTCCACGACTTGAGTTAAGGGAGTTGCTTTGTATGCTTGGCGTGGTTTTCTTTTATTCTTGCTCTTCCAGTTTGGGGGGAACTGGAGGCCAAGTGGCACATTCTTGTAACAACTTGAAGTTTTGTCCAATGTTGGGCACCCATTTCAAGACGGATGTTCATAACCTGGAGAAGATCCAGCACAGGTCTCCCAACATGAGCAGGGATCTGGGGCTTGCGTGGCTTGAGAAGAGAAGCTGGGTTGCTGGACTTTTTCAGATGCATGAAGAAGAGGTCAGCAGGTTTGCTGGTAGCCTACAGCAGCTTGGAGAGGAGTTACGAAGATGATGGAGTCAAGCTCTGCTTGGAAATAGCAGAATCACAAAGGACAGTGGCCATTGTTTCAGGATGGACTTTAGAAACAAATTCTTCACCAGGAGGGTGATGCAGCCCTGGAACAGGTCCCCGAGAGGTCAAGAAACCCCTGTCCTCAGAGGTGGACGTGACCTCAGGCAAGTGATAGTTTGGCTTTGGACTAGAGATCCCCAGAGGCCTCTCCCAAGCAACATCTCCGAGTCTAGGATTCCTTCAAATCAACTGTCGCTCTTCCCTTTTTCATAGAATCGTGTGGGTTGGAAAAGACCTGTAAGATCCCCAAGCCCAACCGTTCCCCTAACCTTGCCATTCCACCACTAAACCCTGGCCCTAAGCACCTCGTCTGCCCGGCTGTCAAATCCCCCCAGGGACGGGGACTTGACCCCTTCCCTGGGCAGCCCCTTCCAGTGCCTGACAGCCCTTTCGGTGAAGAAATTTTTCCTGATGTCCAACCTAACCCTGCCCTGGCACAACCTGAGGCCGTTTCCCCTCGTCCCATCGCTTGTTACTGTAGAATCATAGAATCGAATTTTCCCTCCATCTCACCTGTTAACTTCTCAGCCTCTTTGGCAGGATATCTCCATTTGCATAAACCATGGCACTACCACAACCCAGTCTTGATCTCAGCCTCCAGTTTCACCTACACCACTAAATAATACCTTGGCATGGCTTCCTATGCAGCCAGGCTGTCTGGGAAGGACTTACGCTCGGTGTTTTTACTCTAATCTTTGCATCCCTTTGGGAATACCTCTGTGGAAAATAAACGTTGCTTTACCACTGGCACTGTTTCACTCCCGGAGGAGATTGGAGAGAATTTTGGAGCTCTCTTAACATGCAGTCACAATCACGGCTTCTGTGATTGAGTCGTTTCTCTCTAAATAAGTAAATTAACTCTAATACCCTTATTTGCTATCAACCTTATAAAACATAATAAAAGCCAGATGTCTCTTCCTTAACCTGATGTAGTATAGAGGTTTGGTGGATTATTTTTTCCAGACTTTAGGAAAGTGATTTTGCACTCTCTTTGTTTCCTCTGGTGAATTCATTGCAGAATCTGATGAGAAGAAATTTGGAAATGTATTAAAATGGAAAAAAACCCCCTGGTGTTGTATGGATACAGGTCTCAGCTGGGCGAGAACCCACCTTCCTCTCTCCATGTCTTGTTCTGTGCTGTGAGTGGGTGGTTTTGAAGTGGGGGGGGCTCTCTCTGCACCCAAGGAGATGGCTAATGATAGAGTGATTTCAATTCAAAAGGGTGCAAAAGGATTCTCCAAAGCTGCTAAATGAGACTCTTCATCCCCAAGAGCCTCCAGAACAGCCCGTCTCTTCCAGCTCCCCTGGTTGCATAGGAGAAGTCATCCAGGACCGGAGCCACAGAGAGGATTTGGTGCCTGATGCTCGTTGATTGATTTAAACGATAGTTCGGTGCTTAAATAGCTTTGTGGTTTGAAGGCTGGGGTGCTTGGCAAGACTGGAGCCAAAAGTATGAAAAAATAGCAGCTCTGTCATTTTCTGTAATTTCCTTTTCCTTCGGGTGAGTTCAGCTGAATCGCAAGACAGACTTTCTGTGAAGGAGGACTGAAGACCACGCGATGCTTTGTCTTTGGTTCCTTGGTGCTCGAATGCAGCTGACGATCTGCATTCGGCTCCCCGCAGAATGAGCACGTGATCCCTCTGCCACGCTAAGCTATTAAAAGCCTGAAGCGTGAACCTGGCTACCTCGCCGCTCCACCATCACTGGGCACGCGGAAAGCATGCAAAAACTGTAATCTCACTTAAAAACACTGCTTGGGGTTGAGTTACCTGCACCAAGCCTGCTGCCAACAAGAGAGGAGGGACAGCCAGCCACAGGGGACAGCAAAGCCACGTCCACGAGGTCTACAGAAACGGGTCGGCAGTTGCAACACACGGATCTCGCTTCTAATCGGCAGCCCCGGCGCCAGAGGAGCTGCGGTGGTGGAGGACTCCCCCGAGATCATCCTCGTGTCCGGAGGGATGGTGCTGGCAGAAAGCTGTGAGCGGTGGGTGCAATGGAGTGGTGGGGCTCAGGTCTGCGGAGTCAGCTCGGCAGCATGGTCAGCAGGTATGGGAGAGGGTGGAGAGGAGCTGGAACGTTTCCTATTTATTTTATTGGCCTTCTTTCAAAACGTCTGAGAAATGAAAGGACCCTGTTCTGCAACTGTACCCCTTCGAGCTATGGGACTTGTCCATTGAGTAATTTTGACTTCCAATTAAACTAAATATTGTTTTTACGGAAATAGCTTTTTCCCCAGCTGGGGTGATAACACCGTCATGATGTTTGGATGAGGTTTCTGGTGAAGCAATTTGGGGTTTCATCTCATTTACTGAGAGTCAGGCTAGTTCCTCATCCAAAATCATAATAAACAGGCAATGCATACCACATAGCTGTTCTCCCGAGCTCAAGCAACCTTCGTTCAGGCACTCTTCTTCAATAACTCATCCCTATGCTGCTTCGACTTTGGGGTCCGTTGCCTTGACCGTATCTCCTACATAATACTCGGATTCATACAGCCATGGGCATATTGCAAAGCCCGGGCAGAAAAACGCCACCAAGCTCCATGAGTCGGAGCTGTCATTTCTTCCTGCGGTTGTATACTGCGGGTGTCCCCAGAATACAGGGAAATGGCTTTTTTCTTGTGGCACTAACGCCACATTTTAGCAGCGTTGGGACTGGCAGAAGGCCATGCTGAGTCAAGGGTGGTGCTGAAACACCTATCAGGCAGCAAGGCTGTTTTCCTCCTAATTTTAGTCTGATACATCAGAAATAAAACCAGGTAGAGACCAGCACGCGGTTCAAGTAACTGTTTCCAGCTCTGCTCGGTCGATGCTCTGAGACAACGCAAATTTTATAACCGTGTTGATATCAGTTCCCTCCCTCTTAGATCCTTTCGCTCCGAGAGCAGGAACAAGGCTGCTGCTAGAGTTTCATACTCCTGATTTGTCCAAATCATGTAAAGCTTATGAGTGTGTCAGATGGCATTATGGTAAGCCCCTTTGCCTATCTGATTTTTCTGCACGCTGCTGATTTCACCGTATCCCTAACTCCAGACGTGAAATGCCAATCTGGCGAGCAAACCTCTTGCCTTTTAAAGCAGAAAAAGGAATGGAAAAGCTCTGCATTAGAATGAGAGGTATCTCCATGGTATTGCGGAGGCACTAAGGGCTTAATCTGGTGAAGAAAGGTACAGTCTGAAAGCCTGCTGTGCAAAATCGTGCCAGACGTCAAAGCAATTTGTACCAAAACCCCGGCACGGGTCCTGCTGGAGGACGCCCAGTCCTTCCTCTAATGGAGAATTAGTGGGAATCAGTTGTTTTAAGCCGTGACCCCTTCGCTCGGCACATGCTACTGTCTTACTTGAACCATGCGAAGCTCCGTCCGTGCCCGTGGCTTTTAAACACAACATTTATTATCCTTCGCCCCCAGATTAGGGGGATCCCTCCGATGGCCAGCCCAGAGCAAGGCGCACACATGGCATCTGGTTTTCATGTTCAATCTCATCCCTTTTACTTCGCCGTGAGGGAAGGCTCAAGTGACAACAGAACAATGCTCGCCCCGCAGACTGACTAATTAGCCTGCATCTGGAGCTAATTAAATGTGGAGTCGCCCGCAAGGAGAGCGCTCTCCTTATCATGCCGGCAGCAGGGGCGAGACAGAAGAAAAATCACTGGTGATACGCCCCGTGTTTTCTTGCAAGCAATTTAACCCAGGCAATGGAGATCAGAGCGGACGGGCATTTTCCCCGTAGCAGAAACGGGAGCAGGATTGGTCCCAGGATGATGAAGCAGGGTGGGTTTTTTGGGGGGGGGGGGGAAGGTGGGAGCCGGACATCTTTCAAACATAAGAACAATTAAATGAGCTCATGCTTGAACTGTTGCTTCTGTGCGTAATGTATGGCCATGGAGATACCTCTTCGCCATTAATATCATTTAATATTCTAGTTTCTGATACTCAGTGGCACACGTAATTAAAGTGAGCCGACCTTTACCAGATGAAATACGCTCTGATTTCTTCTTTTTTTTTTTCTTTTAAACTACAAAAAGGAGTTTTTATTGTTAAATGTTCTAATCCACGTTTTGTTTGGCCAAAGCTGGGAGAAAGATGGTTCCTATTGCTTTATCAGTCACTAATTAGTATGAGGCTGCACATTTTTTAATAGCTGTACAGTTTTATTTTGTGGCCTTGGGAAGGGAATTGGTTCTTTTGAAGGTGCAGAAAGCCCAGGGTATGGAGAGGCATGGGGGTTTAAACATAAAGTAGCAGGGTTTATTTTTTATGCCTGTCTTTTCCATTGTAGCACTTGAAATGCCAATAAAGAGAGAGAAATCCTCCAAACTCTGGAGATAAATTTGTCATGACTTGGTTCAGAACAGTACATTATTTTAAAATTAATTTAAGCTCCTCTTTTCTGGCCTGGAAGCATTTAACTTCCAGGATGGGCAGTGGTTTAGCTGTGGATTCCCACCACATAGAGATTCTTTGACTGATTTTCTTTTTTTTTTTCCTTTTTGTTGTCTTCTTGTCTCGGAGCCACCATCAGGAGGCTGTGCCTGCTGGGAAGCGCCATTTCAGTTCATTTGGGTGAGATGAGCACCCGGGTTTGTGCCAGAGCTTGCTCAGGATCTAGACCTCTCCTTGTGCCTCCTCCAAATGCTCCTCTCCACGCTGGGAGCGTCCGTCTCTGAACGCTACACCTATCACACTGATGGAAAAGTCCCAAAGCCAGAGAAGTCCCCCAGAATGGGTGAATTATGTATTTTGTTTAACATCTTATACACAAAACTTCTTTAATCTTTTGGGTTTTTGTCCCACCGCAGGGTCATAAAGAGCGAGCTCCAGAAGCCCTCTGCTCTCAGCCCACTGAGACCCAGTTTGGGCACCAAAGCTGCTGCTGGGCTCTTGACTTGATCTCCATGTGCTTCCATCCCCTTGCTGTCCCCTCCTTCGTTACAGTCCAGGTGTTTCTTTCTCTGCCCCGCATTGAGTGTTACTCCCGGCACAGCCCAGCCGCCCACCCAGCCGCTCACATCGAGCCGGGGGCATTTGGTCACGGAGCAGGAGGTCACGGGCAACCAGAGGAGGCAGGAGTTTGCCTTGGAAGTGAAGAAACCATCTTCAGTCTATCAAAAGGCTTCCTAAAGGAATTTATTAGCCGTCCTGTGCTGTTGGCATCTGCAAGGGGTGGAGGCAAGGGAAAAGGAAAGCTCTTTTACGACTGTAACGCCAGGCTGGGGTTGAGGGGTTAGGCTCAGCTGAGCATCCAGATGCTCCTGCTCAAGGAGAGCAGATGCTGCAGGGAGCCCCCGTGCTCGCTGCCCTTTGCCTCTCGGCTCGGGAATAAAACCAGGAGTGTCCTTTCCCGTGGGATTTTGAGCAGTTCGATGACCAGCTCCAGCCTGCGGTGGGGAAGGGAAAACATTGACGTGGATGCTCTGCATCCATGCAAAATTATCTGATCTTTCCTGGATTTCAAGGTTTCAGGATGTCCCTTTTCTTTAAGAGCTGGGGAGGGAAAGGGGAGAGGAGCTGGGACATCCCAGGCGGATTTTCCAGTCCTTGGCCCTCATCTTGAAACAGAGAAGTGACATGTACGAACGAAATGATGGCTTGATTTGTGGTCTGTGTGGTTTAGCGAGCAGCTTATGCAGATCGCTATTACAGAAGCAGGGAGTACGGGCTGGAGTTCAGGTTCCGTGGCTTTCTTTTCAATCCCAGACCCTGTCAGCCTCAAAATTTAAGGGTTTTGGCACAATTTGTCATAGAAAACTACAGAGCTTTGTGGACATGGGAGTCGAGGATGAGACGGGTCAATTTTTAGGCAAACGGGGGGGGGTGGGTGGGAGTGAAAGGTCACCTTAGGCTTATCTCTAAATAAACCCAGGAAACTCCAGATCAGCTCCTTTTTTGGTCCCGCATGGGCTGGCGAATGGGCAAACCAGTGTGGCTGGCTTTTTTTTTTTAATATACAAATGTTCCCCACTGAAGCATGAACTCAAATATTAGCTTTCCACCTAGCACGACTAGACAGGAGCAGGGAAAAGCCACGTCTGTTTCTTACCCTTGATGCAGGGAAACTATTTAAATCTGTTAATTTTTATATTTTTACTTTTTTTTTCAGCACCGCATAGGAGTGTTTACTTTATTTGGGGGGGCGATTCGGGGGGCTAATGAATGCAGGCTTTAGTGAAACCCACCTCATTGTAATTTTCACAAACTCCATCAAAACATCCCTTTCTCTCCCTGCCTTTTTCAAAAAGAGCCTTTTTTTTTCCCCTCCCTCCCCCATGTTTCTGCATGTTGTGATTTCACTGAGGCTTCCAATGGTCTTCAACAGTTCATTTATGCTGGGAGCCTTCTATAAACTGTACAGCCATGGTCTCCTTGCCCGGCCACCCACCAAACCAGCCTGTCTAAACAGCATCTGTCTACATCCCAGACACATCCAGTGAGTTAAAAATGGACCGAGTCCAGCTTCTTTCTTTTTTTTCTTTCCCCCCCCTTTCTGCCCTCCTGCGAAGCCAGGGTGGGAGTCAAGAAGGGGGCAGCGGGTGTGCTGCCCCGGCTCCAGTGGGGTTGGGGTGCTCCTCTTGCACCCCCTGATGATGCCTCCCCTCCCAGATTTGTTTGGCGAGCTGTGCAAGACCTCCATCCCTCAACGCCGGCGTTAGTCCTACCAAATCTCCCCATCGCTAGCAGATGCATTATTGGTGACGGGAGCCTATTTAAACTTAATCCCAAATGCATTACCTAGTGAGTTTTACTTGGCTTTTTGACTTAAGGTATTGGAGGTTATTACCTCTGGTATGCAGGCGTTGCTCTGAAGAATCTCCCTGGCAAACAGCTCCATTTGACGAGAGGGCAGGGACGGACGGGGTTTTCCTTGCTCATGCAATTTGGGCACATTTTTGAAAGATTAAGTCAGATCAGCCGCTTGAAAGTCTCGGTTACCCCTCAAGTGTGACAGCACGAAAGCCATTCCCCCTCCAAAGAGCCTTGCTCCCCTCCGAGGGCTGGGGGAGAGCCTGAAAAAAAATTGAGAGAGGGGTTAATCTTGCTAGACAGCTCGGAGAGGTTTGTGTTTGCTAAAATGCTGCTTTTCCTCCTGTTTATGTTGCAAGATTGTCAGAAAAGATGCATCCCCGGTGAAGGAAACTGCCCGCTGCGGTCACCGGGAGTTTGCACGAGGTTCATTCACGCCCGTGGCAAGACGGCGGATGCGGCAGAAAGCAGAGTGCCAAGGCCTTGTTTAGCCTTCGGTCCTGGAAAGGTGTCATCTCGCTTAATTTGGGAAGATGTCCTTACAGGTGGGTGGTATTTTAGGGAGAAAAGGTCACGTTCCTTGGCTGTCAAGGGCTAGGCTCAAAAATAGTCATCGGGTAACGAAATGCAAGGTTCAAACCTGTCGGAGTCATCAGCGAGACTGCCCCTGGGTTCGGCAGAGCTCTGTAGTTGTTGAATACAGCCTAGAAGAGCTTTGGTTTTCTTTACCGTTTAGTTTTCAAGTGAAAATGTAAACTTCTGGGATGATGCAATGCAACAGGTTTGCCTTTTGCCATCTTTCAAATGCCAGCTCCTTCTGAAATGAAGCAAACCTGCAGTTTTTACATTTCTGTCCCATTTGCCCTAAGAAAGCAAACGGATAAAAAAGTAAAGATGAAATGGGGGGGGGGGAATGCCTCAGAGTGAAAACGCTGTTCTTTAAATAAAGTGGGGAAATAACACATAAATGAAGGGAATTCTATGCAAAACAAAAAAGGAAAAAGGAAAGAGAGGATTAAATGCTAATCGGATGAAGCGGATGGATGGATAAACTCATCGCTTTATGGGGTGGGATCTATGGGACAGGCCATGGAAGGATGTGTCCGCAGCAGGACCCCGGTTTAAGAGCTGTCCCCCACCCCCGTGAGCACCGTCCCTGCCCGGTGGGACCCTGGTGACAATTCCTCCGGCGCCTTCTGACACGCAGCGAACAGTGGTCACCGCTGGCAGCGTCGTGCCGGGATGCTGCTGCCCAGTGGCTTTACTGGTGACGGCTGGATCAGCTCTGGGACCTCCAGGGAGCCACGGGAGCTGCTTTACAGATCCGCCCTGCCTTTTCCACATTAACTCCATCCATAACATGCTTCAAATTCAACCTCCATCATTTCTGCGGAGATGAGACAGTACAGCAGGCTCCAACGGGCTGCTTATGCCTATGTGAAATTATAATACTGCTTGTTGACTTCCCTGCGGAGCACGGGGATGATTTATTACAAATTTCAGGTGCCTAAAGGGACGCGTGTTTTGCTTTCAAACCTACCGCTCGCTTCAGCATGGAGGGGAATCGGTTATGAAGCGATGCGTGGCTTTAAAAATAAAAGGACGGGATATGCTCCCTCGTGCCGCTAACGGCACTTCATTGTTCTTGAGCCTCCTTCAAACCCAATTCAGATTAGATTCACTATCATTCATGATTATGTAAAAGAAGTGATAAAACGTGGCTTTTGAAAAAATCATGTTTGTACAAGAATTTGCTGACATATTGTGGAGTGATAACGCGATAGTGAAAATAGCCAGATCCTGCCTGGCCTGGCGTCTGGAATCAGTAAAGGGAGGCAGGCAGGCACGCTGCAGGCTAACTTCTGTTCCCTTTCCAGCACAAAATCGGCACCTTTTCCTATTTTTTTGGAAGCTGACCGATACGATGTTCATTGAAAACTTGCCATATTTCCCGGATCTTGGCTCCAGCCTGAACTGCGCTGTAATCATTTCACACCGAAGTCGAGGGGGGAGTCTCTGAGCATATAAAGGGAGAAAGCATCGGCGCTCCAGCAGAAATGGCCAGCCGGGCTTGCCAATACAAACCCCAGCATCAACAGCTGATGCCGGCAGGAACGCCGCCGGTGTGCGGAGGAGGAGAGCAGGGTGGCCCGAAGAAATTAGAAAACCGGCTGGGTTTAAATCGGGATTTGCTCCGTGTTAGGTTCTAGCAAGCTGGCTTAGGAATTGCCACTAATGGTGACGGGATCTGCTGTCTTGCCGCCCCCTGAGTTGTCTCATCTCCAGCCCGGCTCCCCGGGGAAATGGGGTGCATTCCTTTCACCTCTCAACCTGGCAGCCCGTTTTGGCTGATAAACACGCAGGAGCCCTGGAGATATCCAAGGTCCTACAAATTAGGTGAGAATAGGTGTCTGGGGAGAAAAATCACAGAGCTGGGAAAGCTGCAGAGCTTTTGTTGGCCGTGGCCGATCTCACCAGGTTGAAGCATCACCATGTTCCCAAGGACGTGTTTCCCGATCAAGAAAAAACTCCTCCTTGAAGTTTACTTTATCACCAGTTGTGTGTTATACATGCAGAAGGAACGCCCTTAAAGACCTGGAGTCTTCCGCTGTAATTCTCAGGATCTTAGCCACAATTTTTTATTGAATGAATATTTGCATCCGGACTCTTGGTGGAATAAGGAAGAAGGTGATGACGGTGAACAGAAAAGGAGGCACGGCTTTAATACCAGCGGTGAGGAAAGGAAACGTATACACAAAACGTGCTGGAGGTCTATTTTTTACTTGCTGACTGTCTCCACTCTGTGTCCTGGGCTCTATCGGTAACCACAAAAATTACTCATTAGGTCCTCTGCCCTTTCTGCCAACGCCGTGATTTGTAGAGTATTAGATATCTTCAGTAATAAGGCTTCAACCCCTTCTCTCAGGGGGCTGGGACAAGCTTGGATAGGCTTTGCCATGAGAGAGGGGTTTTCCTTTGCTTAATTTCATGCCATTACTCCTAATTTAATCCCTTCGTATTGCTCTCAGCAATTCCCTCCCCTCCGCAAGACGCTGCCTCTCGACGTGTCAAGTGGCCAGCTCTGCGTTTGCGTTGCAATATCTTCTTTGGGTACACAAATAGAGAGATATTTGACAATTACTGTAAGAGGAGAAGAGAGGGAACGGCGACTAAGGAGTGGGTGCGTGCGTGCGTGTTTTCCATAAAATGCTATTTCTGTAGTTTTATGGCCGATGAGGCAGAGTGTGTCTAAAACGGGATTCTTTTGTATAAGGTGAAAATGCCATAAAATGACTGGGATCCTCTTGCATCTGGAGGAATGTCCATGTTGCAAGAAGTCTCTGTAAATATTTATACCTGATGACTTAGCAGTTGGCTATTAAGTGCCCTGATTGTTCCTGTAATGCTGCTAGCAAATGGAGATCTGGCATTTAAAGGATGCAGCGCAAATTGTTCTCTTGGTCTTAACTTTTGGTCAGAGAATTTACTCAGCGCTGGTGATATCACTGGTGAAGCATCCCTCTCGCCTCTTCTCCTTTCCATCTGCGTGGATCAAGCAGCGCCCTACCCCCCGTCAAAAGGAAAGCAAAAGTGGGGAAAACACAAAATAAAAGACCCATTTTTTGGCTCCGAACAAAACACTGGTGGCTGGTGGTGGCTTAGGGGACCTGGCTGAGGTCACCTCCTTCCTCCCCGCGGGGTTTTGGTGGTACCTTGTATGGGGCGTTGCAGCCCTGGTTGCTCTTCCTCTGGCATTGGACGCCGGCCAGGCCACCGCGCCGGCGTGACCTCCGAGCGCCCGTGACTCACTTTGGCCACGGATCTGCTCGTGACAAAGCCTTTCCTGCCCAGTCAGTGATGTTAACCCCTTTGCCGGTTGGGGACGGTGCCGGGTGGGTGGGTGCCAAAGCCTTTTGGGGAGCGGCTGAGGACACGATGGCTCAAAGCAGCTCCAGTGGGGACTGGGATTGGGACTAGTGGGAGAAGAAATACCGGGGCAACAGGCTCCTTTCTCGTGGGTTTGGGAGCTGGGCTGTTGCTCCAGGGCTGGGGTAGGGCTCGAGGGAAGACATTCACATCCCCATGTTGTCCATCCTCACCATAGATCCAGTTAGACCCCAGGCATATAAAAATACCATTTTATCGTCACCGCTTTCTGGTCTCCTATTTTACATAAACTACTCATTCAGCCGCACCTTTGGCTGGATTAATATTAACCGTGGATTTGCGTTGAGCAGCCAGAGGGACGGCAGCGAGGGGACAGAAACCATTAAGAAACCAAACAAACCACAAAGTGCTTCGTTCTGACCTTCTTCTGAAAGTTACTACTTTCAAACTTCGCCTTTTGAAAAGATGTCTCATCGCTGGGCTCATTTTGAACTAATGAAAAATAAATCAGCCCCCTCCGGGCCTGCCAGCAGAATCCCACGTTTCATTCTGCTGGAAATGAAGCAAATAAAAACAAATTAATCTTCAGAAGCTGAAATACTGGCACGGGGGCTGTGCGTCGCGGTGTCTGCAGACGGGGTTTTGCAGACGGAGGAGGCAGGTGATTCTCGTACGTCAAAGCCACGTCTGTACAAAAACTGCCCGACGAATCTTTTTGCTTATCAGATCACTCGAAAATGGTGCAGGTACCAGTTAAAGCTGCTCCGTTGCCTTTGTTTTACCAGGCTGCTCCTTTAAATTATTGGAATTAACCATTTTATATGCCCACGGGTGATGTACTCCTACCGTTTTACCCCTGTTGTATTAATCCCCACATGACAGCCCCCTAATAAAATGCTTTGTAGCCTTCGGACCCTTCCTGAAAGTCAACGATATAATTTTTCCCAAGAACGTATTCCAGGAGTCCCTCCTTTCCCCATTCCCTGGCTGCATTTAGGCTCAGTTACCGCCTGCTTTCAAGGCGATTTTTTTTCCTTCCCTGATTTTTATTTGTCTCCGGGTGTTGACACCGCAACCGGCCGAGCTGGAAGGGGATCCCTCGGGTGGGCTGGGGTGCAGGCTGGGCTCAGGCTAAGGTTCACGACGTTAGGATCCTCGCAGGTTTATCTTTCGGACCTTTCAACTTGGAAAGGAAACAAATTCATGTAAAACATCGCAGCTTAGATTTTAAACAAAGAGGATGTGCTGTGCTCTGTGTAAGTAGAATATTTACAGTTATAAGGCAGGATGATATATGCCCCTTACAAATAATAAATAAAGGTTGAGTGTTGGGAATAGGATTCATAAGGCTAAAACTAATAACGTAATAGTCTTTATTGAGGAAAATGAAACAGTCTTATGACTGGGACAAAATCCCAAAATAAATTTACTGTTTACTAAACCACTGTAGAGCGGTTTAGATGTTGCTATAAAATAATTTTTATCGTCTACGCCAACGATGTGGGTCAGTGGGGCTGTTCTAGGTTTCCTAGAAAATTTAAACGCAGTCCTAAGAGTCACAGCGAGGTCCAGACAGCTCAGCAGAGCCGCTCGCATTTCCAGCAAGGCTGAGGGAAATTCAGATTCCCGAAAAACACAGTGAGTGGTGAACACGGGAGCTGATGAACTGGCTTGGTATCGCTAGGTTTGAATTCACCTCTCCAGACGTGCCTTAAAAGATGTCCCAGTTCAGACAAAAATAGCCAGCACATCTGGAGCTGTTACCCGAGGGGCTGCGAGGGGCAGCAAGCGCATCTCTTGTAGGCAGGGATATTCCTCAGGTTTCCCAGCTTGTTCCCAGGCTTAGCAGGTCATCGCCTTAAATCCTCACTGGTGAGCATGGGTCCGTGCTCCCAGTTCATAGCACGGCCTCTAAGATAACTGTTTGTATCAGCTTCAGGCACGGAAAGAGTACCATTACCCCTGCCTTGTGGTGGTGTCACACCTCCACGAAAATGCAAAACAGTGCCTTGCATTCAAGTTCAGTGAAGGATACAGAAAGCAAAATGTGTTGTCTTTGTGTGAGCCTTCAGAAAAGGGAGAAATCCTTAAACATTGAGCTACTTCCAACGTCTGTGTCGGTTATTGATTATGGAATCTACGTACTAGGAAGAAATGCAGGAAAGGTACTAGAAGAGCCATGTGGGCAAAGAAGATGATACATAGAATCATAGAATGGTTTGGGTGGGAAGGGACCCCCAGAGGTCACCCAGCCCAACCCCCCTGCAGGGAGCAGGGACACCTTGAACCACATCAGGGTGCTCACAGCCCCGTCCAACCTGGCCTGGAATGTTCCCAGGGATGGGGCCTCCACCCCCTCTCTGGGCAACCCCTGCCAGGGTTTCACCACCCTCAGTGCAAAGAATTTCTTCCTTAGATCCAGTCTAAACCTACCCTGCTTCAGCTTAAAACCATCTGGCCCTACTAAAAAGCTTGAATCCCCCTTTCCTCTGGCCCCCCCCGATGTCCGCCCTGACCGCACTCAGCTCTGCCCGCAGCCTCCTCTTCTCCAGGCTGAACACCCCCAACTCTCCCAGCCTGGCCTCAGAGCAGAGGGGCTCCAGCCCACACGTGTAAGTGAATCCAAGGGCTAGCATCAATCCGTCCAACACACAGCAGTAAGGGATGCTGCAGCTCTGGAGGAATTAGTGCTTTATGTTTCTAGAATGATGTTGTTCCGGAAGAAAAGGGAAACCGCAACATTTGCCGTAGGTTAATCCTGGTTTAAGGAACTGTCTGACTACACAAAAAGTGTATTTCTGGGTTTGGAACATCCCTGCTGCTCTTCCCACGGAAGAGCCCTGGGGCAGATGTGCAAAACAACCAGTCTAGATTGCATGCTAGACGTTGCCTGGATTTAGCAGGCAAGATTAATGCTCTCTAAAAATCCCAGGGCTGGAGCAGAAGCTGTGGCCCAGCCCCTTACGTTGGGGTTCAGCGTGAGCTCAGCAGCAGATGGAAATGCTGGAGGAGGCATCGTAAGGAACGACGCTGCGGTGAGCAGGGCGGGGGTGCGGGATGGGGAAGATGAAAGCCAACCCCAGCCCCACTTCTGACGGCTCAGTGCTTATATCTGAGGTGCCCTGCAGTTTTGCACAGCTCCACGTTTCAGCTGGGTGGCTCCTCTTGTCCATTAGCAGAGCCCAAAGCCACTGCTGGTGGCCATGTGAGAAGCAATCTCGGTGCCAGAGCATTTGTTATTGGCTTGTGTCATTATAGGAGAGCACAGCACCCCAAAATGGAGAATTAAAGCCAGTCCCTGTCTTAGTTAGAAGACACAAAAGAAATGGATGTGGGGAACAGGAGGGGCATGGACAGGGAATGAGCAATTTAAACATTTGCTGGTGTCGTGCTGGTCCTGTGATGCTCTTTATTTACAAAACCCCCCTCTGACAAGCTGAAAATTTGAGATGCATGCAGAAAGAAAAGCTGCTCTGCAAAAGGAGAAGCGGGGCATTGCCTGTCCCTAACCCACCACCGAGCCCCATCCTCCTAGCTTGGGGATGAGTTATCTATGGGATCCCATCAGCCACAGTTATGCATAGACAAGTGGTTTGGTCTAACAGAGCCCCTTTCTCCTGCCTTGTCTGCCTCAAAATTACACCCTCTCAGCAAGACCTTCATTGCACAAGAACGATAAGGAGCAAACACAGTTTCTTCATCTGTCCAGGCTTCCAGGTCTGCAGAAATTCAGCCTGAGGATGGCCATGAGGGTGGTGGGACAGCGTGCTGGTGATTCCCACAAGTGAGCAAAGAAGGGAGGACAGGATGGAAAAGCTTGGCAGGCACTGGAGGAGAGCAGCAGGTCCATGGTGGAAGGGAACCAGCTCATGGGAAAGGTTCTCCTTCAACTGAATGACAAGGCTGCAAGCTGCCAGAGCAGGGCACCGGCTTTATTTTAGCTGTGGACATCTTTTGTGATCTTGGGGAGGTCAAGGATGGCTCAGCTCCTCAGTTACTGTGCCAGGCTTACTTTAATCTTTAACCTTTTCATCTCATTAAGCTCAAAATTCATCAGCGTCCTGGTGCTGCAGAAGTTCATTATTATGGAGTATACAGGCGTGCTTGAAACAAAAACAAAAGAGAGGATGCAAAGAGCCTGGAAACTTGTGAAGGGAAATTTATACGTAGATTATACCCTCTCTATTTTTTGTGGGGTTATATTTGTAGGTGTGGGTATGATGACTGACTAAGGTATCCTACCTGTATTTGTCAAGTTGAGTCCTTTCCTGGACTCGGAGCTAGGCTCAGTGCTTCAGCAAGAGTTTATTTCACTTACAGACACACGTATAATATCTAAGAGAAATGATTCCTTTGGCTTCAGTGTTTGGGCTGGGCATTGCAGGGCAAGGGAGCATCTCCAGTAGCAAGGTTGAATCCTACCTCCCTTGCAAAAGCCCAGGTAAACTCTATGTAGACCTTGACACCTACTTTGAGAATGCAAAGGGGTGATTTTTGCCCTCTCTGCACAACGCAAATCAGCAGAGCATGTACAAATGAGAAAGGAATATGGCAATCTTCCTCCTGCTGATGTTACATTACACAGCCCCACCGCTAAAAGCATAGTTTAAGCTATTAGCCACCCCGAGAAATCTGATGCCTCTTTTGGAAAGTGTGTTGGTTTGCTAGGATGCCTGGAAAGACTTATGCAGAGTCAACCTGGTGACCATAGATGTTCACAGCCCAAGTTTGGAGGCAGGACAGGGATCAGGTACGGCCAGAAACAGCCTTAGCACTGCAGGCATGCTTTGCAGTCCTGCCCTCCGAATACTGCTGCCGTCAGCCAAGAAACTGAGGCCTGGATGCATCGAAAAATGAGGTGGACTGCCAGATCCATGCAGAATAAAGGCAGGCGTTCAGCAGGAGGACAGACAGACACAGAGCAGGTTTACCCTTGGCATGCGCGGGGGGCTCTTAGGAGCACAGTGCCATAAACCTGCAGTCCTGTGGCAAAACAACGGTGACATTTGCTGTTGCAGCATGAAGAGAAGACTTAAAATATCCTGACTGATGCCTTTTTCCCCTCCCATGGTGCATGCATTCTCCTCTTGCCTTCTTAACACGGTCCCATTATTTTTCCCAGTCTTCTCTTCGAGTCTCTCCCTACAAACCTTCATGTTCCCTCCAAAGCCTCTTTGCTCAGAGATATGCCAGCGGCATCACCAAATCTTACAATTTTCCTGTGAAATCCATAATACACGGTGCTCCGTGTGTAGGAAAGCCCAGGGACTTGAGCCTAGGAGAGGAAGCCCTGTTATCCACTGGCCGAAAGAGCCCAAAAAGCAGAGGTAGACCCAGAACCGTCATTTTTTTTTTATGTTGTGACTCCATCATGAAGCCCTTATACCTTATGCATTTAACGCAACTGAGCAGGTCCCCATGCTCGAATCTCACGTTTTAGGCTCCTTTATTAATCCCTCGGGGTTTGCTTGCGCTACGTTCATAGCACATGGGTTCATTGGGCTTTCAGGCAGTGACCTACACAGCTTTTCTTGTGCCTTCCTGTTGCCCTCCTACAGGTTCCCATGCAAGTCACCCCACCAGGACTGCCTAGTGACATGTGGAGGTGGGTGACGAATTTATTGTGCCTCAGCTGGAGAAATTTGGGAATTTGCTGAAACTTGTCTCCTTTGCATCCTCGTTTCCCCTGTAAGCAGCTTTCTAGAGCATCCAAGAGCATCCAAGATAGTAGCAGCAGCCAGGGAACAAAAAGGAGGTTGCAAAGACTTTCCGGGGTGACAAACAGATGGAGGGACCCTGTAGGAAGAGCGGAGTAGGGAGAAAAGAAGATTGCAAATATTTGGGGGACTGCAAGGCTGAGAATACTCATAAAATCTCTGCTTCTGATGTACTGAAGGGGTCTGCCCAAGAGGTCAGGGCACACTGCTAAAGCCCAGGCCATGGGTGGTTTAGGTAATCGTTATTTATTGTTATATTTTGCAACTGAAGGAAAAGAAAAAAAAAAAGCCGAAAGCTTTATCACTTGCTGGAACTATGCTATTTCCTCCCTTTAAACCTTTGAGCAATAGAGATAAAAAGTGAGTGTTACTCGTGATACCGGGAGAAAGAATGCAATATTCTATCTGTTACTGTCTGGAAGAGCCCCTATCATCTGGCCTTGCTTTCTCCCCTCTCAGCCCCAGGCATGGAGGCACACGCACGCACGCATCTACTTCAGAGGTGGAAGCCGCTCGTTTTTCATGTGCAGTCCTGTTTCTTGGCTTTCTCTTTCGGGTTGGACAGGTTTCTGTTGAGTTGCAAAAGCGACCAGGATTTGGCACCCCTGCTCGTTCCAAATCTCCGCTAAACATGGAAACCCATCCGAAAAAAATATGATGGGCAAGATGATGCAGCGCTTTCCGATTGGGCTCATCCTGCTAAATTGTTAACTTATGTTGAACGTTTCCCCTCTGCCCCTCGAGTGCTAAGACTCTTCTTCCTTTGGTGGGGCAGTTAAACTGGGGACCCCGTGAGAGAAGATAAAAGCAGATCTGTCTTTTGTGAGGCCAAAGATGCATAGCCAGCATCCCTGCTAGGAGGCGAGGATTAGGAGAATACGTAGAATTTCCAAATTTAGAGCGGAGGACTAGCTTCCCATAAACACAGGCTGCTTTTTGAAATGAGATGCTAGCAAGATAATGCCAAAAGAAAAAAAAACAAAAAAGAAAGAAAAAAAAAAAGGAAAAAAAAAAGTTTGCCTTTGTGACTAAATTCTGTTATTTTGCAGCCAACCTTCAAATGGGCTGTTGGTGCAAGTGAACAAACGCTTCCTGTCTGTCCGTCCTCATGGGTGGTCGCGTTTTAAAATGAAATATACTGTCTGACAAATGCCTTTACAAAGGCCAGATTATAAACTGTAAACCTACTGTCAGCTGGGTAGAGAAAAAAAAAATCCAAATGCCTCTTATACCATTTAAAGATTTAGTTTGGCTTCAAAACTAAAGCACTTCATCTTGAAGGAGAAAGGAGCTTAGAGTTTATAAATTGTTGTTTGGGCTCTAGTAAGCTCTGGATAAGGGAATCTATCTGCTAGGAAACAAATGACCTTCCCAAAATTTAGGGAGCTCTGGGTATTGTTACGAAGACAAAATGCCTTGGAAAAATGTCCCCAGAATACAAAGGGATTTGAGACTGCTCCATTACTCTTAACATACAGTTCATACAGCTGCAAAGGGCAAATCTTACAGTCCCAGGTTTTAAAAAAGGGTGGAAAAAAGTTAAACATATCAGGGTAATAAAATACAAGCTGTTTAGATTGTCCCCCCTCCGGCTAACTCAATTCTAGGCTTGTTCTTGCACATGGTTGTCAAACCCAGGCTGAATATCCACATTATCTTGGCCAAAAAAGCCTCCAAATAGCCTATGTTCTCCCCAGTGGTGATCACCGAAGGAAAGTTTTGTGGTAAACACGGCGGTTTCTGGTAACATGGTTGCTACATTCGTCATTTTAAATCCAAAGTGGAGGAACAAAGAAACTCCAGAAGCGATGAAAAGCAAAGGGCATTGCACACCCTTGCGTCCATGAAGTGAAACCTCACAGCTCCTTCGTGCATGCCTGCTCACGCAGGTCTCGAGGGGAGCGCCAGCGACGGCGTTTCAAACCCACCTCGGTGCTCGGAAATGCACCGCAAAGCTCTTACCCTTCGCTCCGCAAATGCAGCCCATGGTCTTTCTTAGAATCATAGAATCATAGAATCATAGAATGTTATGGGTTGGAAGGGACCCCTAGAGGTCATCTAGTCCAACCCCCCTGCAGTGAGCAGGGACCCTACTAATTAGATCAGGTTGCTCAGAGCCCCGTCCAACCTGGCCTTGAACTGGCCAAACTTCTTCAGCAGGTTGCGTTTGCAAGCACACGTCTGCTGTAAGGTATAAGGAGATGAACAAAGAGATGAGTATCTACAGTGAAATGGGCCTTAGTTTTTGACTTTGTTTATTATTTTTTTTTTTTTTGCACATTCTGCTTTTATTTTGTGGGGTTTGAGATGGACCTGAACCCATCATAGGATCTGGAGGGCAGCAGCATGCATTCACTCTGCAAATCCTTGCTGTATTCCTCTTGCCCAGCATGGCTTGCTCTTGTTTGCCAGGAATATTGCAGGTCATGCTGCCCTTGCAGGAGGCAAGCAGAAGTTTCAGTTGATTTTACCAAATCCAGGAAGGTTGAGAGCACTGTGCATGCTGGGTTGAGTGGGAAACAGAAAGGAAAAGCACCTCTCCTGTGGGCTATGGTTGCCTTTTCATCCCTGCCATCTTGTGTCAATCAGTGCTACCCCAAGGCATCACTTCTCATTCCCTTCCCACCTTTATTACTGCTGTCCATATTGATTAGCACAACTATCTGGCACTCTTCCCTTGAGACATCACCACCTCCATCTTTTGAGATGCCCACTCTAAATCTTGGAAACCACGCTTTCCTTGTGCTCTTGTTCTTAGGAGGTTTTTTCTGTAAATACTTCCCAGCATCACAGCAATTACTTGAGATGATGTCCACTTTCCAGGGCTCTCAGCAGGTTTGAAAGGGTGTGAGGTAGAAGCCTGCTCAATTTTCTATGCATGCCTCATCCTTCAGGCTAAAGTATGCTGGCACCAAATTCCAGGAGACCTTTGGAAACGATGACTATTTCAGTGCCCATCAGATTGGTTTAATGCTTGAATGCAATTCATGCTGGGACTTGAGCTATCGGCTGTCCCTCCTCTCCTACCCAGAGACCAGATGACAGTTGTGCAGCTGCATCAAATGCTTTTGTTAAAAAGGAACAAAAAGGAAATTACTGGAAAATCTTCACAGCGGATCACCCTCCGCCCACGGAGTGGTGGGAATAAACATCACAACTTCAGATCTTGGTGAACGCAGATAAATAGAGGCTTAGCTGATAAGTTAATGACATACCAAAACCAGATTGCTTGAGGTCTAAAATAATGAGCAGAATCCTGGAATCCTGACAAAACCCCAAACGCTTTGACGTTGTGCGCTCCCCTTTGCGAGGAGCGAGCTGCTGCAGACATGCACAGCAGGGATGTGGCTGGCAGCATCCAGACAAAACCTCTTTTTTAGGCTTCTTCACCCAGACGTGTCCAAAAGGCTCCGTTTCTCCTCACCTGACTTCTCCAGTATGTGCCCTTCCCCATCCATCCGCACTGCTGGCTCTTTCCTCTTGACCCCCCTTAGCTCGTGTCTTCACTGTTGCTATCCTGGGAGCTCTCGCATCCTTGTATTCACTCAGAAGGTTGCATGATTGTTTCACGTCTCTTTTTTTGGTGTTTCTTCTCTGTGAAATCTAATTTATGCAGCTTCCCTTCCTTTTCAAACCTGTTCTCATCTTCCTCACACCTGCTCTCTTTCATGATTAAAATATGATAAATAAATACCCTGGAGGTATTTAAAAGAAGGATAGGCGAGGTGCTTAGGGACATGGTTTAGTGGTGGGATGGCAGGGTTAGGTTAAAGGTTGGACTCGATGATCTTAAAGGTCTTTTCCAACCAAGGTGATTCTATTCTATTCTATTCTATTCTATTCTATTCTATTCTATTCTATTCTATTCTATTCTATTCTATTCTATTCTATTCTTTCTATTCTAGGATGCCTATTTTCTGTTGGCAAACCAGTATAGTCCCTGGTATCCTACACCTCTCTACCAGACCGAGCAATTACTCTTCTGCCATGGATTTGTCCTGGCAATAACTCCTTCAGGTCAGAGCTACTCTTGGGGAAAGAGAGGCTTAGAGAACCTAAGGAGTCCCCAAGTACCTCCAGGGGGGTTGAATCCAGCTCCATCACTGACACATCCTTCATACCTGCTCTGCATGCCTTGGGCACCTAAAAGTGAATGAAGAAAGCGGAAAGTTGGGGAAGAACAACTCCAAGAAAATATTTTTCAAATTACTCCCGCCCTGACGTTCTCCATGGTGCTCCAGTAGATTGATGCATGTTTACAAAGCCTCTCTGGGCTATGCTTTTAACGCGTTACAGTGATCAGGATATCCAAAGAAGTCATCAAAAACTTCTCTTGAAGACCAATACTATTCCTGCATAGACCATAGCAGAGTTTGTGCTCCCCTCCTAAAAATTTAATAGAGATGTCATGGCTACATGGCAGGAAAACTGACCACCAGTCTGACCTGTGAAATGCTTCTTGGTCCTCCTTGCACTCTTGCTGGAGCTCTGGCTCTGTAGAATCATAGAATCATTTGGCTGGAAAAGACCTTTTAGGTCATCGAGTCCAACCGTAAAACCATAGGTGAGGATCCAGCTATGGCCGGTGAGCAAAACAGTGCGGCAAACACTGCTGCTGACAAACCAGAGCTGGAATGTCCTTTTTAATGGAAAGAGCTATAAAAGCAAAAGTTTTATTAAAGGCCGCAACACTTTTCTGGAGCACTGAGTCTATGTTTGGGTTGGGTGAAGTGTGGAGGGCAGATGGTCCTCATGGTGGTGACCAGGGCAGTGGTTTTTAATGGAGATGTATTGCTTTAGGGTAACTGCGGGGCGGTCTCTGTTTGCTTTGCCTTCATTAGGCTCAAGTGATCACATTCAGGACGGGACGGAATGACGGAGATTGATTATATGCCCACCGCACACTGGATTTCAGGCACAAACGGCTGGTAAATGCATGGTTGTGGCTACTTTTGGGTTCAGCTCGGCAGCTGGTGGTGGTGTCCCAAGTCCCACAGTCCTACCAGGAACAGTCAGACGCTCCCGCTGACTGTCCCAGGACTCCGCAGAGGTGGAGGCAGCTCCTTTGCTGGTGGAAAATAGATCCAGCAGTGCTAACGCCAGGCAGCGGCGTGCACCAGCCGAGGATTCCCAGCATTTCTCCAAGCCCTCCAGAAAGAATCTGCAGGAAGAAAACCAATAAAAAAAATGAATGCTCATCTCAAAAACATTCCCTCCAACTGCACCCATGACTTTATCTGTTTTCTTTCTGCACAGGCTATTCCCCCCCCTTTTTTTTCTATTATTTTTTACAAGCTATCACTGCAGCAGCAAAGGCTCTGCAATATAAATCCATGCTCAGCCACGGAAATATTCAGCATTTCACAGCAGTTTGCTCAAAATCCCGGCTTTCTGCAGCCTGCTTGGGATTGCTTATCAAGACATAGAGCGCAGGAGAGCTTTGCAGCTCCCGAGGAGCTGGATGGCTGCAGCGTGCCGAGCGCGGTGGCTCGCTCCAGCATCCCACAGGCTGTCACAGGTTGGAGGTCGGGGGGGGGGGCAACAAGCCAGAAGCTCCTTTTAGTCACCTTTTCAAAGGAGTGGGACTATGGAGAGCAACCAGCTGACGGGCGAGCGTTTGTTTTTCTCTTTCGAAAGGCAGCTTGACACCCACGGAGGGAAGATGTGAATGCCGAGAGCAGGTTGCTGGGGCTGAACAGGAGGAAGCCATTCCCCCCTGATTTATATGCGCCTTCAGAGAGCGAAGGGTTGATACTGCCCGGCCGGGAGCGCTCGGCAGTTCACAGGATCGGGCTGCTGAGTAAATGGGGAATTCATCCAGAGATATCTAGGAAATACATAGAATAAGCTGCCAACCCTATTCCTAAAGCCAACAGTTCACTAATTTTAATCAACAGCTGGATATTTTTATAGGGAGTGAAGGGATGGAGGGGTATTATGACAGAACAAGGGAGGTGGGATTAGACTAATCTAACCCAGGCCAAGTGGGCTCTTCCTGCTCAGCCATGTGTAGTGTCATGACTGTGTGATTTAGACTACTGCGCACTCACCAACACTGATAAGGAGGACAATTATGGGGAATACACAACCCTTTTGTGTAGCCCTCAGCCAGCAGAGCAGGCTGGGTACTACGGATGTCAGCTGGGGATCGTCTCCAGCTCCAAACCAGAGCGGTCCCCATCCCGGGGACAAGGTTGCGTCGGGGAGTGTGTCCCTGGATGCTGTGGTAAGGGATCCTGGTGCTCATCCTGCTCTCGGGTGGAGGTCACCTTTGCAAAAGTTCAAAAAGACCTTTCTGATGAGCCCCGTCGTCATGCCGGTAAAGCCTGGAGGGCAGCAACATCATTATCCACCTCTCCGGAGGAATTTTCTCCGTATTATGACTCTGTTGGGTCCCTCAAGGGCAGTTTCTCCAGTGTTAATTGTCGCATTTCCCTGTAACTTCTGGTTCCCTCCATGTCCTTCCTCACCTTCCGCTTACTCATACCGAGACGAGACTTGTGCCAGACGGTCACTACCTAAATGTGACCCAGGGAGCAAGGCAAAGCGCGCAATGCCACCTCGGCTAGCCCCGGTTCAGTCGGATACTCCTTCTGGTAGGAAGCATGGGAAGAAACGTTCGGAGCCAGATTTTTCCCTTTGGTTTTTTGTTGGTTTTTTTTTCTGAATAACCCTCTGATTGGCGCATAGCAGCTTTTGTTGTTGTTTATTTGTGTAGCTTTTCATCTTAACGAGGATGTACGGAAACAATTACCACATGGTTCATTCACAATATCAACCCAAGCTTTTCCTGTCTGTGTGGTGATTGGACTTAGCCACTGAAAATTATCGAGCTTTGCAGAAGTAATGCTTTTTACTCATTTTTTTTAAGTACATATCGTACAGTAGGGATGATTTTTTTCCTGCTAAATAATGTTTGGGGTTTGTACCAGGTGGCTGGAAATACCACACAGTTTCTCCTTTTTGGCAGTGGGAAGCCCAAACGTTTTAAGAAGATGCACATTTTTCAGGAGGGCAGAGAGAGGTCAAGATGCGCTGACTAATTCAAGATTTCCTCCACTGGTTTCCATAACAAATAATCGGTTTTTTCTTTATTTAGCTGTACTCACTGGTAGGTTTTCATTTGCATCAAAGCTTTGTTCTGCTCTCGTTTGGGCTGCCTCCAGAGACCAAACATCACAGGCGACTCCCGGCACATCCTCCAAAGAAATGGGCCAAATTCAGAGCTGCGAGTTGGCTCCCACGTGTAAACCCTTACAGAACCTGGAGCACTGCTCGGGGTGAATGGGAGAGAGGTCTGCGAAAAGACAGTGGAGATTTCCATGGAGAAATCCATGGAGATTTAAAACTAAAAACCAGTTGGGTTGAGTGTAATCTAGGTGGCTGAGGTAGCCATGCTGTTATTAAGTTGATAAAAACTCCTGCTCTAAGACCTTTTACCAGGTTATTCAGAAGTTGGTTGGAATTTTACCTCCTTGGGTGACATCCTTCCATACACGCTCCTCTCACTCCAGGCTGATTTAATTTTCTTATTATTCTTTGGGGAATTTCAATCCTAATAACTCAGGAAATGGGTCTTCAAACTCACCTCTGAAAACCGTGGCTGGCTTTTCTGCGTGAAATCCTGGCACCGCCGTGCTGTGGAAATGATCGGGGATTTGGCAGGCGCTGGCTCTCCTAGCGGCTGTTTGCCCTTTTCCCGTCCCTGCCGAGAGCTGCCCCAGCAGAACAAGGCGATAAGCAGTTGAAAAATTGTGTTTTGCATGGGAGATCTGCTAGGATTTGACAGCTAACTTCCCTGGAGATACTGGTTTGTGCTGGGTGTGCTCCAGCTGGGGTCGTGGGAGCTCAGATGGGACTTTCCAAGAGACCAAGGACATGGGCATGAGACCCAAGAGCAAGGAGGGCACCTCTTGGTCCTTGTCTGGCCCCAAGCACCCTGGTAAAGGAGATGGCCTGGCTGGTGTGTAAAAGGTGTAAGAAGAAGGAAGAATTGCATTAGAAGAAGACACAGGGTAAGATGGGGCAGACAAAGGACAAACGAAAAAATGAGGGGTTAAATTTGACTGCAGGCTGAAAAGGAGACAAGATATTGGGTGAGAGCAGCCAATATTAAAAAGAAAAAAAATTAAAAATCCAGAGTTGAAATGTGGTTTCTGTTCCAAGGGCCCACCGTGTTTTGCTGGAGACCTCTTCAATGCAAAATTCATCAGCGAACACCACGCTGGGGGCAGAGCCACCTCCCCTCCTGCTCTGGTGCCGTAACCACCAGGCTGCAGCTCCGTACTCGCTGCTTGGCACGTGCTTGTCATGCCAAAACCCTTCGGGGTCTCTGCTGATCAATCCCAGCCACCGCCTTATTTTAGGGGGTCCAACCGTGCAGGTGGACATTTCTCAAGTCTGCTGCTGAGCCGCAGCTGGGTTGGTACCCGGAGTCTACTGCTCAAACTGGTGCTGTTGGGTGACTCCCGAGTGTGTACTGGGAGGTGAGAAATCGCATTTCCAACGTAGACATCTCTGTCCTGTCTTCGTCAAACCCGGTGCTTGCAGTGATTAGCAATGCATGCTGCATTTATATTTATCTGATGCACAGAGACATCTGTTTATCATATGTTGCACGTCTGATAAGCAACTTTTTGCTTTGTCCCAAGGCCCGATTAAAGATTCCGATTAATGTAACTTGCTGGAAGGTCCTGAAGCGCAGCTTTTAAATCAATGTCATGTAAACTTTGCTGGGTTAATCCTGCACATCTGAATCCAGCTAAAACCCAACACTGCAAGGTCAGGCTGTACAAATTGATGGATTTTTATTCCTTTAACCTTAGAAGTGTTGCAGAGAGGGTAATAGCAGCAAGACTTGCTTCTTCCAATTGCTTCTTTTTCCTTCACAAGAGCCAGCAGATATTTTCCCTTTGCCTGATATGTGCATATATATAATATATACACATATATGAATTTTTTTTTAATGAGAGGTATTTAAATCAGCAAAACACCACAAGAAGTTGTTGCTTCTCTTCTTGTGCATCTTATTTTTCATTTTTCTTATGCATTGATTTGATAAGGGAGAAAAGGATTCTGGTATTATAAATTGGTAAGATAATGAAGAATATCCCTCCTGCCTTTTGAATTGATTTTGGTAACACATAAAATAGTTCCAGCAAAAAAAAAGAAATAAAAAAATCTCTCTTTAAAGACATCTCAGAGCATTTTGTAGCTGAAGAACGCATGAAAGTTGCAGTCGCAGATTAGCATGAACTTGCAGGAAAAGTTCTGGGCAATTCATGGACTTTTCTGGTCTTCCTTCTGGGGGGAGATTTTTGCAGCGTCTCTGCAACTCAGGAGTAACAAACTCTTATCAAAGCTCTTTAGTGCCTTTACACTATCGTCAATACGTATAAACAAAGGATAAGAAAGCTAATTCTTTGTGTGGATAACTTTCTGCAGGGAAATGCAGCCTGTAAAACAGCTTGTGGCAGGAGATCAGCTTTATCAGCTTTAAACTAAGGAGTGTATTTTATTTATGGAATTCAGCACTGCAGGCATTCTCGTTTCTTTGTTTGACACTATTTTGTATTTCCCATACCCTATTACTTAGTTTTGTTCAAGCATAAATGTTGGCTAATTGTTAGGACCTGCTGGAGGCATTTTGGTTTTGGGCTTGGAGACCTGTGGCTTTATTTTCTCTCCTTAAACCTGAAAACTTCTCTGTAATAATAATTGTGAGCTTATACTAACGGGAACATTTCCCCTAAGCTTTATCCTTCTTTCTCTTCTTTTTTTTTTAATCTTTCCTCTATTTTTTAATACCAAATGTTAAAGCCAGCAGAGATGCTTCAGAGAACTTCTTTTCCCACCAAAGAGAGCAATGTGCATGCAACCATCAGCTGAGCTGCTGTAACGTCTTGGCAGGGGCTGACCACTGCAAGTGTGGGTGTGGATACAAGGTGGGGCTGGGTCCTTGCTCCCCAACCGGGCTGCCAAAGCCCTGGCATCCCCGGTGCTGCCTTCGTGCCACTTTGCAACGCCGCTCCAAAGCCAATGGAACCCAGGAGCCTGGGTCTTGGTCCTTGCTGGAGTGTGGGCTACCGCCAGTCAGCTGTCTGGCAGGACCTACCTTGAATGCCAACAGCATCTTGAACTCCTTACCAGCAAGTTTAGCCTCTAGTTTGAAAAAGGAAAACACAGTCCAGCAGGTTGTGGTACCTGCAGACAAGGACATGCCAACTGGATCATCTGTGCTCCTCTGAACGTAGGTCCACCACCCTGTCACTGGTCCTGCTTCTGCCTGGAGATTTGTCCCACCTTTCTCTCCTCCTGAACTTGGCTATGTCATCTTTTTCCTTCCCTCTTTAATGAGGAGTATGTATTTCATCAGTGCCAAATGAGCAGTGCCAGGATTTTAACCGGAGCTCCTTCTGCTGGTGGGATGACCCCCTTGCACAGAAAAATTCCCCTGCAAGGCCAGACATGATCTCCCTCTTTTTATTCTTCCTCTTTACATGCACTTCTTTCCAACAGAGGGATGACCTTAATAAAAATATATATGCTAAGTATTAAGATTGGCGTGCGTCCGTCACCGTGAGACATATTCGAGCTCTGTGGCTCACTTTAGAGTTGGCTGAATTTTACAGGGATCTTCTACTGTCTTCAGTGGTTTTGGTATTGAGCCCGGTGCTGCATGTGGAAATGATGGAGTTCAGAACTGTGACAAGCCATGCTTTGAGTTTCTTGCCCATTATTTTAGAATCAACTTTATCCCTCTGCCTGTGTTTTGTTGGATGATCACTCCTTCTCCTACCAGATATTTTTATCAATGACTTCAGACTGGGCAAGACTTGGAAAGACACAAATTCCTGGCAGCCTGATTTCTTAATATATCTGCCCAGTTATGCTTAGGGATGTAGACATTCCTGAACAGCTTAGGCACCAGTGATGTCTGAGGAAAGACCAGTTCACATCAGACACTGCCAGCAATGCTATAAACGCATGATTAATTTCATTATTTTCTATATTAAATAGCCAAACCCCAGTCCCTTAGCTGAAGAAGCCCAGCAGCATCCCTTGCCTTGCCTTGCCTTGCCTTGCCTTGCCTTGCCTTCCTTTGCCTTGCCTTGCCTTGCCTTGCCTTCCCTTTCCCTATAACAGTATTGCTAATGAAATAGTTTCTTATCTTGACTCAATAAAATCCAAAACGAAGGGGCAACAAGAAAAATTATTTTGCAACTTTAAAAAGCCCAAAGAAATAAACTCCTCAAAGCCCTGGATATTTTAGAGCGAAAGTAAAGAGTAAGAGCAACACGAGGTGAAATCGTAGAGGACTCTTCCACCATGCAGTGCATATTTCCGTGGAGGCCGCAGTTCCAGTGAAATTGTATCTGAGTGACCAGATGTGATTTGCTCCTTGTTTTTTTCTAGGAAGAGAAAGAAGATGCTGGTCTATAGGAACGTTAGGAGGCATCAGACCAATGTGAGAGGAGGTTTGCCCTTCCCAGGGTCTGGCAGCCAGTGGCTGGGCGATGGCGCTGGCAGGTTGACACGCAGCCTCTTGGCCACAGCAACTCCTCATCCAACAGCAATCCCTTGTCTTGGCTTGGAGAGGTGATGCCGTGTACCTGGACAATGCCACTGAGTCCGTGCCTGCACATCCCTATACGCCTTCCCATACGTCTCCACTAATGGACCAGGAAGGAAAAAAAGCCAGCTCTGTCCCCCGGCGGGCAAGGAGCTAAGCCTCACCAGCCACTTTTCTCATGCAGCATCAAAACCACCATTTGCTGGAGATGGCTCTGTGCCATCCTTAACCTAGGCTGCGTTTGAACCGGGCGACCTCGAAGTGAAAGGCTCAGTCTCACGTTGCCAGTTCCCCCAACCATCTGTCCTCCTTCAGTGAGCTTCCTTCAAAAGTCCCTGCACACTTCATAAACATCCCAGCCCTCCTCACCCCTCCAGCTGCCCCCTGCCTCTAGGAGAAACAGCAGTTTGAAGGAAATACCACTCATTTTTTTTTTATTATTTTTTTTTTTTCTCCAAGCGTGTTGAATCCAACATCCGTGATTTGGCAAAAGTGAAAGTCTTTCCTCCGGCCTGCCTTTTAAACCTGCCAGTGGGGATGGAGAAGATAGGGATAAAACCTTCTCCTGGTGGGGACGATGCAGTGCCCGGTAGCAAAACGTCCTCTCGTCTTTGAAGACCAACGATAAAGCAAACTTCCATTTCCTTACCAAAACATTGTCATGTCACAACCCCGAGAGCTCCACCTTCCCTTTCAAGAGGCTAGAAAGTGGGACTTTAGACAAAGAAAAATAGTCTCAGGTGGGTTCGTCATGGATCATTTTGACTATATTTTAAACATTTAAATGTCAATGCTTAGTCATAGACAAGACATGATTCTTATCTATCTCCATGCGGCTTCCAGTATAAAAAAATTTGAACCCATGCCATTTCCTGTTGGAGAGAGCTTAAACACAGGGGTGACAAGGGCACATCTATTTTGGATCCCTATTTTAAAAGCCTCCAGATATCATAGAAATCAACTGGCACAAACAGAAGACTTTGACTTTCTTTCATGGCGGTGGCGAATTACGTATATCAATGCAACACATACTTAGTGAAGCGGAAGTGAGCACCCGCAATACTTCAATCAGCTTTGGCATATGTATACATTGTTCTGTTTGATCTCATAGGATGCTGGATTTAGATGATATAATACATTCTGGTTATCTTCCTAGAAGTTGGAGGGACGTAAGGAGATATCCACTTTCACAAGATAAAATTAGCACCTCTTTATTTTTCAGATAAACATTCCCCTTTTTTTTTTTTTCTTTCAGGAAAACGCTGATTAGAGTTACAAAGCATACCAACGGGTATGAGTTTATTCATATTCAACCCAAATCCTATTTATAATATAAAGGAAATAACATTGGTATTACACAGGGCAACTTGGACAGCCTCGATGTAGGAATAGCGAGGCGCGCTCAGGCAGGTCTCTTCAAAAGCCCCGAAAGCAATTCTTTTCCAAAGCGATGGTGGGAAAGTAGAGATTTCATTTAGAAATGGACCAGAAAATGGCCAGCCCACACCGATTCTGTTATTTTACTCTATCTTTTGATAACACCACCTTGGAGCTATGAGCTTAAGGTGCAAAATACGAACTCGAATTTTGGACGCTCGAGATTCAACGTATTTTTTCTCTTCTCCATCAACTCGATTTAGTTCCCACCTCCTGCAAGTGTCTACAAATGCCGAGATCATCTCACAAAACTCTTCTTTATGGACAAATTTAATGTTTTAAAGCAGCCCTGTGAAATTTTATTTCTGTTAAGTCCAAGCATAGACCTCTTGGGCACGGGAAGCATGTTTCTGGGTAGATCTGTGTGAATAACGGATTGTTTGGTTCACTCGCCGCTCCGAACAATCGGGAGAGAAAAATGGTTTCCGGTGAATTAAGCCTTTTGTACAGCATGGAAGGCCTTAATGGACCTTTGAACTTTTTAAAATAAAGAACTACATTGCATTATCTACAATGCTTCATTTGATGTCAAAGAGAAAGGTGGTGACCTTCAAAAGTCTTTTGACGGTGAGAACAATTCAGAGAAATCACCGTAATTTTTTCAGAATGTTTCGGTCCATTTGAATCTCTGCACCTCAATTTGGGGGTAAAAACCCATGGCTGAGGTAGTTTTGCTCTTATGCTTATGAAAAAAACAGATCCCGGGCTTGCCGGCGTGGACTTCATGCTAGCGATAGGCTGATTGATCTCCAGATATACGTACGTACTTGTTATCTTGTTTGGGAACGCCACCATAATATTGCTTTTAAATGCACGTCGGCTCAGAGCTGGTGGGTGAAATGAGCTCTGAGGTCCCGTTTCCCACCCTCGTTGAGAAGGGTCTTCCCTGCAGCGCTGGGTCGGAGCCCCGTGGTTATTGGCAGTAAAGCCCTCTTAGATACAACGCACCGAGAAATGTATAACAGCGGGCGCAGAAACTTTTGTCTTGGCAAATCACTCTCGCGTTCGCATTGCAGTTATGAAATTAAGCCGTAAAAGATATGATCTGTTGAAATATTACGTGAGGCCTTATCAGGGTATGATTTTGTACTGCTCTCCAGTGCAAAGCTTTCCAGTTTAATCCACGATGACAGAACGAGATCCTTTTACAGGGAGAAAGCATGATCGTTTTCAAGACCAAGTTTAGCAACTTCTCAAATGTCGGTTGTTGTCTGTCCTGTTAATTGGCTGTACGGCTGCAGTTTGTGTGGGCTGGCCATTATAATGTCAATAAATCCAGTGACTGGAAATGAAATTTGATGCAGGACGGGGCTGAGTGGTTTGTTCCTGAGAGTTTGACCATGTGCATTGGTCATGGGATTTCGGTGGACCCCGCTGAGTAGCCTCCATGAAGTGTAAAAGCGATTATTTCTGGAGAAAAAGTCTAGGCAGTAGCTTTTTAAATGGGATATCACCAAAGAGTGGCTACGTAATGGCATCAAGGTTTTCATGGAGAAAAGGCAGCTGCAGAAAGGGATTTTTCTCCACGCACCTCCATGTCCCCAAGTCATTGAGGGCTCCGGTGTTTCCCCGGGTGGCACGGGCGGGAGCTGGCTTCCCTCCTGGCGTGAGATTTCAGTGGAAAGAGCCCGTTTTGTGCTGATCTCAGCGCACGGAGCGGCTGGCAAGGGAAGCAGAGAGGGAGAAGAGAAGAAACAAATCAGATGGGGAGAAAAGAGCCGCTGCAGGGCTGCGAGGTGGGGGCCGCCCGGCAGAGAGGTGGGGGGCTCGGGGCAGAATGCACGGTGGGTCCAGCAGAGCCGTGGCTCACCCGTCACCCGCATTTTACTTTTGAACCCGACCAGCAAGGCGTCTTTTCTGCGCGAAAAGCCCCCAATTTTACATTACCCCTGCTCACCCCTAAAAAAATATTAACTTCCCAAAAACCCCTTCCCTGGAAAAAAGTCAATTAATAGCGGAGAGCCTGAGTGATGGGAGAAGCTGGGAGGCAGCAGCGTGTGACGGCAGCCCAGCGCGGACAGATCTTCATGCCGACGCTGGGTTATTAATAACGAGAGCACGCCGTGCGGTTCTTTTTCCACTCGCGCCCATGGCAACGGTTTGTCTTCTGTTATCCAAACGGTTCAAGTCATTGTGGTCTAAAAATTGCAATTTTCGAAGGAGCGCACCGTGGAGAAGACGGAGGGGATGCTTAAGTCACTTTAACAGCCGGTTGTATTAAAAAATACTTATTGAATGCATGAAAAAAGAAGAAGTTAAAACTGCCCTATGTGGTGCAAGACAAGAGCTTGCAAAACCTGCAGACTTTGTTCCCCCAGAATTTGAAACAAGGGGGATAAGAGAAACTCATTGTCCATACGTGAGCATTTCTATACGTTTGCAATCACAGCCTTTGCTTCGTGTGTCGTCCCCCCCCCCCAAGCTCAGATTTCACGGGGGAAGAGCCGGCCCAGCAAAGAGCCACCATCGCTACAATTACCTGCAGAAGCCCAATTTGGGGGTTTTCTCATTAACCTGTCATGTCAAAAGCTGTATGATAAGATGGTGAAAATTGGGGGGAGGAGTGGCAGTGGAGGGGTAAAAGTTCATTTTGCAAAGCAAACAAACAGCAAGTCACTTGATTTTACTAATTATCCTAGCCTGTGCCTCTTTCAGCCATTATTTTTCCCCCCCATCAGCGTATGAACTGACAAGATAAGATAGGAGTTGGTATTTTCTAAACTATCCTGACTGACGGCGTATACAGATAATATGAGGATTCATTTGCGAGAGTGCACGGAAGATTAATTGATTTACTTAATGTTAGAGTAATCGCTCATTAGAAAAATAACTGCTGGCATTTGTGGGGAATGGGTGGCCGGGTGCACCACGATGCCCTTCTGCAAGTAGCGTCCTGGAAAGAGCTTTTTGGGTGAAGAAGGGCACTTTCATGTTATTATAAATATAATATTATAAATAAAGTGAAATTATAAATGCGTTTTTGTAAATTCTGGGTCTGATCCACAGCCCAGCAACACCAATGGGTGGGTGCGAGTTGGCTTGCACAGTCTATAGAGTGGAGCTCTATGCATTTTAATGATAAATTAAATTATGAACTAACAGCGGTGCGCTTCTCAGACCCGCAGTTTCCCAGAAATACTGGTGGGTACAGGCTTAGCTGGCCAAAAACCATTGAATTTTGCCAGCGCTGACTGTCTAGATGATATCTAACCTGTGTTCCCTCTTTTTGAGGTCAAGGTCTGCGTTTTTCTTCAATGCAAAGCCCTCCAACCTTGCGACAGAATTACAGCGGGAAACCGAGCGTCCTAAACGTGCCCCAGCTCGATGAAATCTTATAACCCCGCTTCCAGAGACCGGGGAGGGGGGGGAAAAAAAGGCAAATTTAATGATTATGTGGTTTGCCAAGGACCTTACATTAAATTGGCGTATAAACATGGAATAGGCACTGCTTTAAAAAGATAGCTGTCGTCTTTTAATTATTTTTCATCATATAATAACTAAAGGGATGCTTAAGCATGTGTTACCTTTCCACGGTGCTTTTTATGAGCTTCTCGAGCATCCTCACCCGGGGGTGAGCAATAAGCAGCTCCCGGCAGCCAGCTCGTTGCAACCATTAAAGCCGTCAAAATCAGAACGTCAACTTCCAATATCAAATTTTAACCCCAAGCCAGTAAAACACGTTATGTCAGAATATGGCCAGATCTATAAAGCGGGCTTCAGCAACATGTTGCAGCTGGTGTTGTGTATTTATAGCTTTAGAGAGAGGGGGGGGGAAAAAAAACACAACACAACAGCCAACACACACTGGAAAGAGTAGAAAGCGTTTTAAACAGCAAATTTGTCAATGTTTTTCCTTGCTGCTGCGTCGGACTACGGGTCGGCACTGGTTTAGATTAGCCGTGTCCCGTGCAATTTGACAGTAGCGACATGAACCTGCAGCGCATGGATCTGAGGCAAAGATAGGAGGAAGGAGGAGGAATTCAGGGAATGTTTTTCCTCGGAGCGCTGTCGAAGCCCTGACGGTGGGACCGGGGCTGCGGTGACAGCGTTAACACTTCCCAGAGCCGAAGACCCCGCCGCTGGAATGGCATTGCCCACCCTGAAAGTGAGAAGGTAAAGTTTATTTTTTCTATTTTTTTTTTTCTCCCCTTTCTCTCCCTCCCTCTCCCGTATACAGAACATATCAAGACCACCAAGAGTGCCCCATTTTTTTTTTTTCCACAATGATGTACAATTCACATTTGTTAATAAAAAAAAATAGAAAAATTCCTGCCTGAGGTCATCCACCTAGATTTTTTTCTTTTTCTTTTTAAACAGGAAACGGGTTTCAGATGTTTATATGTTAAAAAGTAAGGCTGCTAATCTGCCTACCCATTTACCAAGCATTGACAACTGTCAAACCATTTCGACGTGACTTGCTTTTGCCTTAAGTATTTGCTTAATATATATATATATATTTTTAAAATCACCAAAATAACCCCCATCACGCAATCGCTTGCTATCTGGATCCGCTTGCTAACGCCGGGCAAAGCTGCCTCGGGAAGAGCAATCCGGCTTTTACCATGCGGCGAACCCCAAGCCGTTACGCTTCTTGAGCTGAACCCTTCGAGGAGGAGAGTTTGGAGAGAGGGCCGAGGAAGCGCAGCGGCGGTGGGGTTGGCAGATGGGGTTTGCGCTGCTGAGAGGCGGCTTTTAACTCGCGAATGACTGGTGATAAATAAAGAGAAATAAATCTGCCTTTCCAGGTTTCGTTTCTGCTGCTGGCACTTAGAAAGAGAGTCGAATCAGCCCTATTTTTATTATTCCCTTCATTTTTGCCCGTGGAGGGAAGACGGATAATATTCCACTAATATTCTCTAGAGCAGGAATACCCCGACGGGCAGCGCCGAGGACACCCGAGGCACTGAGCAATGTGGGGTCGGCATCGCCCACAATTTCTGGCACGGATTTGCCACGGCTGCAGCCATGACGTGGGTTTTGGGGGGTTTTTTTCCCCCACCAGCTCATCACACATTGATTCACATTGCTGACGTGAATTTTATTCCCGTTTCTCATCTCAAACGTGCACCGGATATTTGTGCATTTGAGCCCAGAAACCAGTTAATGATGTTCTAAGCGCACGAGAATAAAATTAAATTAGCGAAATGCTTTGTTAACAAAAATAATAAAAATGACAGAGAAAAGATCTGAGTTATCTTCCATTGCAGGTGAAGATCCTGTGGGGTCTCATGCAGATTTATCTGGAAAAATACTGAGGGATCGGACTGATTTTCCATTAAAACCTATTATTTTTGGGAATATTGCTGAACTGTGTGTGTGCAACTCTAATAACAATTTCCTTGATGCAGTTTTCCAGGCAAGGAGTGAGGAAAACCATGTCAAATTTACTGGCTGCAGTGAAAGAGAAGTGATTTGAGCACTAAAGGATAAAAACGTATTCCTTCTGAATAAAAAAAAACCCCAAACCTTTCAAAGTTACTTTGTACCATCTGATTAACGATCGTTTTTCTTTCTAAGCCTTCTAGCAACAAAGCCCGACTTCTGACCTGAAAATAAACGGCGGTGATAATCCACCATTAAAAATCAATGCTGAACATACATGGTATTAAAAAAAAATTGAAGAAAATGGTTTTATTTGCACTGTTTTGGCCCCTACAGAATACATCGTGTTAGGTTAATTTTTGGGTTACATGAAAAGCCTTGCAGGGCAAACTACAGCCGCCTATATAAATGACTTTGAGATGGCATATGGAGCGTAAATTTTCCGTGTGGTGGTAATTTGTCCTCTTCAAAAAAAGGTGAAGATGCCGAACTCCAGAAGATGTTCACCCCCCGTGGAAGGGCGAAGCTTGGCTGCTTCACATCGCAGCTGAGAGGCGCGCACCAGCAGCACGAGCCTGACACCCAGTTCTCTGAGAAAATAACCTCATTTCATCTAAAATATGTTCGGGGGGGGATTTTACTAATTCGGTCAATCAATTATCTGTTTTTTTTCTAAAAGCCAAAAATCCGTATCTTGCTAATAAGTTAAAGGGGAAAAAAAAAACCCAACCCCTTCGCCTTGGCACATCCCCTGTAACAAATGTGGAAGCTTGCTGGTGACCACAAATATATTGTAAAACTGTGTAAACCGCAGGCAGTGATGTTTTCCAAAAGAACACCTGGAAGGTGTAAATCAAAAATATTGTAAACACGTCAGCTGGGAACATACGACAGGCACACTGGGTTGCTGTGCACCCGGCCCATCGGGCTCTGGAAATCCGAATCGATAAATCAGGGGATGAACCCTAGACTAATAAACAGTTCTTTTATGAAAAGGAGATATTCTCTGCCCCTGCAACCCAACGGCACCCCAGCGAAAGATGAATTTCTTACGTTTAGAAAAATACAGGAGGTCATTTCCAATAATGCGGGCTTTTTAAAAAGTGACCGCTCTCCAAATCAAGCTCATCTTGCCTTGCGCTTTGCTTAAATTAGGAGCAAAGCTCACAACGCTACCCATAATTCAGCTACTTTCTTAGCCACATTTCTCAGGCATTTATTTCCCTCCGTAAGCTTCGGAATTGTTGACAAGAAGCAAAGGTTGTATTTCACGCCTACATGGTATTTTACATCTAGACGATATTTTACATTTACATGACCAAAGGCTTGCAGTCAAGCCAAAGGGACGGAGGAAGAAATTTGGCGAGCAGATTGCTGGAAAAAAAAAGCATTGCAAAGCAACAAGACGGCAGGACCGGGCTGCGCTGAAGGACGGAGCACGGGGTTTTTCCCTTACGGTTCTCTCGGCCGACTGAAAGAAGCCCTATTAAAACACTATCTCCTGGAAAGCGTCATAGAGGCATGAGGTTGGTAAACATTATAAAAACAACCCCTAATAAAATTTTTATGGCTTTACATTTCTGTACATTTTTACGGCCAGCGCGGGGAAAAGAAGCGACAGCAACGGCTCTGCCTTGACAGCAGGCAGGAACTTTTTTCCTTGCTTTCTGCTCATCAAAATAAATAAAAACGCTGAAGCCTGTTCGTTTCTCAGGCATTCGGGGGAATTATTGCACGCTCAGAATAAGCCAAGGGGAAAGCTAAAGGCTAAAATGAACCTTGCAGCGCTAATCTGTGTCTTATAAGCAAGCATTGCCCGCGTTGGGTGCCGCAATATTTTTGTGCGTCACAAATCAATGCACTTCACTTCATATCCATGTGTGTTGTCTGATTTAAAACACGCGAGGAAAAAAACCTGCATGCGCGCAGGCTTCGTACGCCTGCTCGTTATAATTATTGAGCCAGTCGGTCGACGGGGGGGTTTAAAATTGCTCCCCAAAACCCAGCGTCGACCTTTGCTTCCTGAATAGGTATTTATAGCTTCTGAATGAATCAAGTCACGAACAAAAAAAACAAAAAGAAGAAGGTAA
>JAKFQP010001093.1:0-49407 GCA_023375905.1 Nycticorax nycticorax | reverse complement strand
CGCTGCCCGGCCCAGGGGGGCGGGCGCCCTCCCCGGCTCGGCAGCTGCTGCCGACACCAACCCGAGCCCCGTGGGCAAGGGAGACCAGGTGCCCCAACACCCCGCGGCAGGGGCAGGGAGGGGGCCCTGGGCATTTCCTCACAGCCCGTGGGTGCCAGGAGCACCCCCAGCCCAGCCATGCCCGCAGGCAGCCCCGGGGCTCTTCTGGGGGCCTCTGCCAGCCCCGCAGCCGGCAGGGAGGGGGCTCTGGGGCGGCAAAAGGAGCTGGAGATGCTGGGGGTTGAACCCAGGGCCTCTTGCATGCAAAGCAAGCGCTCTCCCGCTGAGCTACATCCCCTCCACGCAAGCAGGGCTGGGGGCCTGGGGAAGTCCCCCCAGCCCCACCGCAGCCCCACTGGCCCACACAGCTCACCCTGCTCTGCTCCAAGGGCCCCCAAACCAGACTGTCGGGGCTGCAGTCCACCGTCCCCGTTGCCGCTTCTAAGCCACTTCATGCTGGCTGTGGGGACCTGCCCACCCCAAACACTCTGCCCATCCCTGCTGCCCTCCCACCACCCTGGCCCTGGTCCCACCACGGGCTGGGGCCACGCACGCCAGCGGTGGAAGGCAGGTGCCCCAAAGGAGAGCTCGTCCAGGAGGTGAGCCTGGGACCTCTCTCGCACCCTCATCGAGAATCATACCCCTAGACGGAGGATCCGGTGTGGTGCGGGAGGTCAGGCCCCCCCTGCTTGAGCTTGCAGTACTCCGGGAACTGGCTGGGGCGGGATGGGACCCAGGGTAGCTCTTTTTGGGTGCGACGGATGCTCATAGCTGGGAGGTGCTCCTTGGTCTGCCCTGTCTGCGGGGCTGGCACCTGGACGTAGCCACGGGCTGTAACTGCCCTGGCTCCAAAAGCTGAGGGCGGAGGTGGGCAGGAGGACCCCTGAGCGGAGGCAGCTTTCAGGCAGGGGGATGTAGCTCAGTGGGAGAGCGCTTGCTTCGCATGTAAGAGGCCCTGGGTTCAATCCCCAGCATCTCCAGCTCCTTTTGTCTCCTCTCTAGAATCATAGAATCGTTTAGGTTGCAGAAGACCTTTTAGACCATCAAGTCCAATCGTTAACCTAACACTACCATCCCACCACTAAAGCACGTCCCTAAGCACCCTGTCTACCCATCTTTTAAATACCTCCAGGGATGGTGACTCGACCACTTCCCTGGGAGCCCATTCTAATGAGCAGTGCCTCCCTGCCCACAAGGGCACCGGGCAGCACCAGCACTGGCAGGACCATGCCAGCAGTGTGACCTGTGTCCGTGGGCCAGGAGGGCACCCGCCCCTCTGGGCCGGGTAGCAACAGCCTGTCCGTGTCCCTTCCCATGTGTGGCGGTGTGTGGTAGAGGATGCCCAAAAGGAGGCCTTGTTCGGTAGTTGAACCCAGAGTCTCCCACATGCCCACCAGCTGCCTTCTCCCTTCCCACTGCCCTCCAGAATTCAGCTCCTATGGGATCAGGCCGGGCCTGAACTGTATCCCAGTGTGGGTAAAATTCTCTCGCTGTGAGCAGGATTCGAACCTGCGCAGGGAAACCCTATTGGATTTCAAGTCCAACGCCTTCACCCCTCGGCCATCACAGCCTCTGGCAAACCTCCTCCAGTATGGCACACCCCACCTTTGTCCTGGGGTCTACCTCCAGGGAGAAAATTCCCCTCAGCCTGGTGTGGGGCCATTTGTACAGTGCCCGTACCCCTTGGCAGCCCCAGTACCCACACACTTTTCAGGGCTGGGAAAAGGGAACATCCAGGTGTATTTACCAATCACTGGGAAAATACCCAGGTGCAGCAGAGAGCCTTGCCATATTGCAGGCACCAAAGGAAAGCATCCACCAGCAATGCCCAGGGAGACAAGGGGTTTCAGAGGAAAAAGGACATGGAGATGCTGGGGGTTGAACCCAGGGCTTCTTACAGTGCAAAGCAAGTGCTCTCCTGCTGAGCTACATCCCCCCTGTATGGGCAGGGGTGGGTGCCTGGGCAAGCACCCTCAGCCTCCAACACCGTCCCACTGCCCACAGCTCACCCTGCTCCAAGGGCCTCCAAGGGCCCAGCCCCCCAAACCACGTGCTGCCAGGTCTTGGGGGTCCATCCTGACCATGGGGATGCACCCAGCTGGGACGTGGCACCAACCCCTCTGTGGCAGGCACCACTGCCCTCATTGTACCCTGGGTTACGCCACAGTCCCATGTGCCAGCCAAGGAAGGCAGGTGCCCAAAAGCAGGGCTCGTCCGGGAGTTGAACCCGGGACCTCTCGCACCCGAAGCGAGAATCATACCTCTAGACCAACGAGCCAGGGTGCTGCACCCCCATTTACCCCCAGCATCTGCACCCCACAATTTTGGGGGTTGGTGAGGGTGGCTGATGCTGCCTTTTAACCCTGCCACAGCCTGGAGCAGGAAAGTCCATCTTTCTCTGCCCAGGATGTGGGGACAGTGTTTGGAGGTGGCCACAGCACATACCTGCCCTGGCCCAAGTGGCTGTGGGGGAAGCTGGACCACAGGGATCATCCGAGACCCCTGAGCACAGTCCTGCCCACATACAGGGGGATGTAGTTCAGTGGGAGA
Organism: Nycticorax nycticorax; assembly: GCA_023375905.1. NCBI lineage: Eukaryota > Metazoa > Chordata > Aves > Pelecaniformes > Ardeidae > Nycticorax > Nycticorax nycticorax. The sequence goes on along the minus strand of JAKFQP010001093.1, from coordinate 46,818 downwards.
GTGCTTGCTTTGCAGGTGAGAGGTCCTGGGTTCAACCCTCAGCATCTCCATCTCCTTTTGCCTCTCTAGACTCTCTTCCCTGATGACTATGGGGCTGGTAGAGCTCCCTAGGCCCCCCTGAACAGCCCCGGGGCTGCCTTCAGGCATGGTTGGCCCAGGACTGAGGGGACAACAGTGGTGCCACGCTGGGCACAGCAGGTGCCTGCACCCCATGCCAGGACCCCCAACAGAGAGAGCTACACCCAAAGCTGCAGTGACTGTCAGGGGAACAAGAGGCTGAAAGCCAGCAGCTGACCCCAAATGAGCTCTGTACTCCCCAGAAAAAAGCTTTGCCCATGGGAGGACTCCTCTGGGAGCTGGACCCAGGTCCTCTCACACATGAAGGTGGAAATTGTATCCCAAGCCTGTGTTGGGCTCCCCAGCCCTCCCCCTTGGCCCCACAGCCCTGGGCTAGGTGTGTGGGTCCCAGTTGGTCCATGGCCCAACAGTACAAGCACCTACAGATAAACCCACAGCACACAGCCCCATGGCTGTGGGTCCCCGGCTTCTCCGGCTGGTTCCTCTGGACCTCACCTGGCCCCAGGGCATGTGGTCCATGTCTCCTTGCCTTACGTTCCCTCACTCTCCTGGGGCTGCCTGGGAGCAGGTTCCCTGATACGGGAGCTGCTCGCCAGGCGCAGGGCTGGGGCAGCTCCCATGGGGGCAGCGGGTAAAATCTCTCGCTGTGAGCAGGATTCGAACCTGCGCAGGGAAACCCTATTGGATTTCGAGTCCAACGCCTTCACCCCTCGGCCATCACAGCCCCGGCCCCGGGCCCCCGGGGGGGACGCTTGCCGCCCCCTCTGGGCACCCCGCCGCCCCCGCTGGCGCCCCCGGCTTCCGGGCAAGTCGGCAAGTCTCCGCGCTGCCCGGTGCGGCCCCGCACGCCCCCTCAGCCCGGCCCTGCCCCCCGGGGGCTGCCGGCACGCACCGTCCCGCCCCCAACAAGCGGCACACGCGGGGGACAGGGGCGGCGCTGCCCCCCAGCACCCCACGGCCCGGCACACGGCGGGGGGGGCCCGGCCAGCTGCTGCGCGCCACGGCTCGTTGGTCTAGGGGTATGATTCTCGCTTAGGGTGCGAGAGGTCCCGGGTTCAACTCCCGGACGAGCCCTCCTTTTGGGCACCCTCTGCCCCACTCCTACCTGGCTGGCACAGAGCTTATTTGGGACCTGGCTGTCAACTTTTATCCCCTAGGGATACCCTGCAGTCATCGGCTCTTTGAGCTTAGCATGTCACACAGGACTATGCCCCATCCCCTGGCCCAGATTGGTCCTGCAGGGTGACCCTGGCACCAGGCTGGTGGTGGGATGGGGACAGGGGCTGGGCAGGGGCACCCCATAGCTGTAGGGCATTTGGGCGCCATGGCTCAGCTGGTTAAAGCGCCTGCATAGTGAACAGGAGATCCTGTGGTGCCTGGGCCCAGGGCCTGTTTTTCCTCCCTGCCCCAAGCTGGGGACACTGCTGCAGGTCCCTGCCTCCAGTAGGGGTCCCCAGTGGTCTCACTCCCTCCTGCCCCACCATGATTTCTGCCAGTGCCTGCAGCCTCCCATCTTTTTGCCCTTTGAGGAGGGTCTGGCTGCAACTTCTTGGAGGGTCTGGCTGTAACTTCTTGGTTACCCCCTTCGGTGGGGGATGTGCCCCTGTGTGCTGGCAGGGCTCGCCGTGGTTCCCTGCTTCCCTGCCCCAATTTGCCCCCTTCCAGCGATGAAGCTGACCTGGTGCATTGTGGGTGCATGCTTTTTGCATTTCAGGGAAGGACAGGGACAGTCATGGAGATGCTGTGCAGTATCTGGAAGTCTGGGTGGGGGCAGAAAGGGCTTGGGAGCATCTCTGGGAACTGGAGTAGGTGTTGGGGGTCTGGTAGCAGCACTTGTGCAATGATGGAACCCATGGGGATGAGGGGAAGGTTCCCCCTGAGGGTACCAGGGTTAAGGCATCTCCTGGTGGATGTGGGGTCCTGGGAGAGGGGACCCCAGGCACAAGCTCTGCTGTGGAGCTAGGTCACGGGATTGGGTGCCCTGCAGTGGGTTCCCAGTGCTCATTACAGGCAGCAGAAGAGACATAGATCGTTCAGGGCTATGTCATTCCTCTTCAGCCCCTGTGCAGGATCCTGCTGCGTCTGGATGCCCCAGACCGCCCTGGGGCGCTGGGAGCTCCAGCTGCACCCCTGGACCCAGGCAGACCCTGGCCCCTCCAGGACGTACCTGTTGGAGCAGGCAAATTGGGTGCTGGTGGTGGCCACTTCATCACTCAGGAGGCTGTGGCTGGGGTGCCTGGACCCACACTGTGAAGCCCACCAGACACCCTTGGTGGGGGCACTGGCGGGCCTCCAACCAGTGGCCCCACCTGGATGGGAGAGAGAGAAGATGATCAATGCCAAGCCGGGGTGTGCAGGAAGAGAAGAGAGTGCAAGCCCTTTGGAGCTGGGGGAAGCCATAGAGAAGGGTCTCCAGCTGGGGGGGCTGGATGTGGGGAACGACACACCTAGGGGCTCACCTGTCGCTCTGGGACTCGGCTGTGTAGCTGCCACTGGGGTCCCCACCATGGGAGCAGTGCACCTGAATCCTGTTGAGTGCTGTGTTGCCCTCTATCACCCCTTGGGGCACCTCTACCTGCAAGGGGATGGAGGTGGAGAGTTAACTCCCCACAGGAGTGTGGTCCCCGGACCAGCCATGGGCACCAGCACAGAGCCTGAACCTTGAAGCTGATGCCACTGGTGTAGGAGTCCTTGGGACACCTCTCCGGCCAGGCCCAGTCTCCCCAGTTGTCCCCTGTTGGACGTGGCGATGACAGAGGCATCCCTCCCACCCAGGTCCCGCTATTGCCCCTGCCCTGCGACGCCTGCAAGCCTTGTGAGCAGCAGCAGTACCTGTCCCCCCAGTATGGCTGCCCTGCCTGCAGCTGGCCTGCGGGGCTCTTATACCTACAAGTGCTGGCAGGAGGGACCTGGCAGCATCTCAGTTACCTTCCCAGGGTGCCCGGGCCTGTCAGACATCCAGGATTAGCTGCAGGAGAGGGCTAACTCCCCCACCGGGTGGGGGTGCAGGGAGCTGACCCACCAGCTCTTTGTTTGGGTCCCTCGCTGGGCAGCTCACCCAGAGCTACTGGGCATCCTGGTGCCAAGTGGGGCTCGTGTGGAGCTGGGGCACCTTTTTGCAGTTAAAATGAACAGGCACATTCACCAACACCTCTAATGGAAATCCATTCCCACCTTCTCTACCCTCACTCCTCAAGGTATCCATTTGATCGTGGCCTCATGCTTCATTTGTCCCAGTTTGCTTTCCAGTTGCACCCTCCTCTTTCAGAAGGTTATCGTCTTACTGCTGAACAGCCACTTTCTGCAGTAATAGCTCTTTTAAGGATTTCTGAGTGTTTTTTTTCCCCTAAGTCTCAGATAAGAGACTTCCAGTCACCTCCATGTCACGACCTGGCTGCCCTTTTAGATGCTTCTTCATTTCTTCTGCCCAGGCTCCTCGGTTTCCTCCTGCCATCCCCTTTCCAAAGTCAAATGCTACTGCGGGGGGGACTGGTGACCTCTTCCCCTTGGGAGCACACGGTTGCCACGGTGGACCAGGCACTTGCTACTAGTTATCCCCGGGGCTCGGACATTGCCGGGAGTCGAGCCCAGTGTTCCCGTGTACCAGCCAACCCCGGCCGCAGGACACACCAACGCCAGCCCGGGCTACCCCCGTCCCCCCCGCGCTGCAGCAAAACTCTCGACGAGGGTGGGATTCGAACCCACGCGTGCAGAGCACAATGGATTAGCAGTCCATCGCCTTCACCACTCGGCCACCTCGTCCTGCCCCGCGCCGCGCACGGCCCCGCCCATCGCCAACCGCCGCGGAGCCCCGCCGCCCGCCGCCGGCCTGCAGGCGGCCCGCCCGTCCGCCGCTGTCTCGCCGGGGCCCGGCCCGGCCCGGCCCGGGCGCAGCGCCGCGGGGCTGCCCGCCGCGCTGAGAGCCGGCCTCGCCGCCGGCCGGTTGCTCGCTCGCGGGAGGCCCGGCCCGGGCGCGGTACTTCGGCCGCCCTCTTAGCGCAGCCGGCAGCGCGTCAGTCTCATAATCTGAAGGTCCTGAGTTCGAGCCTCAGAGAGGGCAGCGCTTTTTGTTGCCGCCCCGCCTGGCCGGGAGCGGAGGCGGGCTGGCCGCCATTTTGCTGCCCCGCGCAGCCCCACGGCCGCGTGAGCGGGCTCTGCGGCGGGCCCAGCCCCCGCCACCCCTAGGGCCCTCCCTTCCATAGCCCACGCCCGACGGCCCGGTCTTCACCGCCGCGACGGCCCTGCAAAAAAGGCCGGTGCAGCGCCGCCGCCCTCGCGGTGGCCGGCTTTCCCCCGGCCAGGCGGGGCGGCAACAAAAAGCGCTGCCCTCTCTGAGGCTCGAACTCAGGACCTTCAGATTATGAGACTGACGCGCTGCCGGCTGCGCTAAGAGGGCCGCTGCTGAACCAGGCCGGGCCGAGCCACCAGCGGCGAGGGCAGAGACGGGGGCGGTCGGCGGCGCGGCGGAGCGGGGCGGGGCCGTGCGCGGCGCGGGGCAGGACGAGGTGGCCGAGTGGTGAAGGCGATGGACTGCTAATCCATTGTGCTCTGCACGCGTGGGTTCGAATCCCACCCTCGTCGAGAGTTTTGCTGCCGCCCTCGCGTTCTGTCGGCGCGCCCCAGACCGCAGCTGAAGGCGTCAGTGACGTGCAAGAAGACACGGAGGGGGCTGCCAGGGAATGAAACCAGCCTCCACCCCCCCCCGGACTGGGAGCCAGAGCCCCACCTCTCCCCCCCCCCCGGGCTAGAAAGCTTCAATATTTTATGCTAGACCAGCCAGGGATTGATTAAAGAGAGCAGCACACTTCAATAGCATCCCCTACCCAGAGCTTTTGCATAGCAACGAGGTGACAGCACATTTCAAGACAATAAAAATTTATTAGGTACAAACCACTTTTACATTAGATGGTGTGAACCACATCCCAAACTACTTTTGAGTTTTTACAGCCGAACTCCAGGTAAACTGAGAACATCAACGGCAGCGCTGGGGTAAAGCATGGCAGAGAGCAGCACACAGGCTTCACTTTGCATGCAACCAGTGAGAGTTAAAGCAGCTCAGCCCAACAAAAGTAGGTGTAGTATCAACAGTCTCAAAGCATGATTTCTTCAATTTGTATTTCTTATTTCAAATTAATATTAACCTACTATTGCTATTCTAGGTTTAAGAGAAATAATACAAATGCTATTTTAAAAAACAACTACAAAATTTTTTTTGGAAGGTAGCTGACAGTTTCGGACCACAGAGGATTTCAAATGAAATTAGGAACAAGTCAGACAACTGGTCTCTGGCAGGCAAGATGATCAGCATTTACCCCCAAAGCTGCATTTATTTGCATTTCACCAGGCAGAAGTTTTGCTCTGAGAAAAATCTGCTGATACTGTCATAAAAAAAGAAAATTACTTGTACAGGAGTACTGCAGACATGAAGTACACCTTCCTACTATTTACTGGGAATCAATATTAAACTAAACCAAAAAGTCTTCAAACTTCCAAAGCCACAGCTTTTTAAATACTGGAGAATGCAGGTAATCTGCTCTTCCAAAACAAGGAAAATCATTTCTCTATAGCTGTTTACTGAAGAAAGGGTCCTGCTTTCCAGCATGACAATTAATCTGCAGAATAAGCAACTCATCTGGTTTTAATGCCGTAATACTCAATACAGTAAAACTTGGGACCAGCAGCACAAAAAATCCTTCTGGATTTGCATTTAGGATCATTAAATACAAAATATGGCCAAGTGTTACACCAACTTGAGAATGACAGTATTGACATTCCTGGCCAGCAAAACAGCAACTTTGAGCCACAGTGCTGCTGCAAGGTAGCTTCTGCCTGAAGCAAGCGAGCACAGAGCTGGGACAACATCTCAGGGACTGTGACTATGGAGAGCTCTGATGTTCCCAGGGGCCCCTGCTACCTTATAGTTTTCACCTGCTGAAACTATGTTTGCCTACAATGAGAGTTGGTAGTAAAAAAAAAAAAAAAAAATGAATTAAAAAAAAAAAAAAAAAAAAAAAATCACCAAGCTGTCAATTTAAGGCTTTCCAAGAAAAGGATTTGACTCATCTCTGTGCCTGTGAAGCAGGAAAGGAGGGAGGCCCAGACTAGCCAAAGCTCAGCAGCAAGCCAAAGGGACAGTGAGCCACGACACACCATCTCTGTGCAAGGCAGTCACATGAGAAGGGCACAGGCCGCATGTCTGCTCTGTGTTCTTCTTCCAGGAGGTCACCTGCTTTTTATGGAACGTGCCCCAGGAGCTTATCTATTCAAACACCCAGCCCTGGATTTCTTTAGTAAGCCTCTTGGTCTGCACATGTATCTCAGTTCTGCTCAAATATCCACCATGTCCACCAGAGCAGATAGGTGAAGCTCAGAGGCAACTTCACCCTCCTGGTTTGCTCTGAGGAGCCGTTGCAAGTGTTTCAGTCTGTCTGACAGTGTGGGGCTTAGCTCCTCCACCAAAAGCTTGCATCCCTCTTGACTCTCAGCCTGGACAGAAGGAAAAACAGGTGAGACTCAAACAAACATTACCTAGTACCAATAAGAAACTTAGCTCACTGGGCTGTTCCCCCACTTTTGAAACAACCATGGAGGTCAGCACCCCGCACCCAAGGGGGTAAGGCAAAAATAGCGTGCTCTGCTATTTCTGTCCCCAGCCTTCCTTTAACTGGGGGAAGCTGACTGACCACAGTGATTCCTTAAGTTAAATGGCAGCACCACAAGGGATACTGTTACAACTGCCTGCAGCAGAAAGCACTAACACCTGTGAAGAACTGATTCCAGATCTGCAGAAAGCATTCCCCTCCCTGGCCAGAAGTTATTTCCAAGGAGTAGTTTTTCAATTCTTTATTTCCCAAATCTATCCAACACTGCACACCAAGGTAATTCCCACTAAAGGTTTTGTAAGTACAGCAGGCTTGGCACCTGCACTCCTCAGAGCTACAGTTAATTCTCAGTACCACCCTTTCTTACCTGTTGAGCAGATGACACAGGACTCTTCATCAATGGACACGTGACAGTTGGGGTAGAGACCAGAGATTGGGGGAGGTAGAGAGGAAGACCTACAAAATCACCAAGAGGCTCAATGTCCTCGGCTAGACATTGGTGCAATTGTTCTTCAAACCTGAAGAGAAAGAGCACCAGTCAGATTGCAGCCTAGCTTTGTTCTTGAACCAGTGGGTTAACCAAGAGTTTTGGGTTCAGAAGTGTCTGCAAGAAGGATCCAATGTTCACAGTAATTTCCAATATGGTCTCACATACCCCACTGCTATGATGAAAATTGATCACAGAAGGTTGTGGTACAGAGAGGAACCACACAGACTGAAGACACCCAGCTGATGGGGAAGGTAGCAAAGACAAGAAACCTTGGGCCAACGTCAAAAGCTTTAGTTCTTCAGCTTTGTGATCCGCATTGCTACAAACTGGTATCCCGAAGTGGACTTTATAGACATGTGTGATACTGCAGGACACACAGACTACTGTACACACTGTGCTGCTTTAGTTTTGGTGGCTTAATTGACCACAGTTAGTTTCCAACTGTTCCTCAAAGCTCTAAATATTTCTACCATCATGGACTGTTCCTGTGATGCAAGTAGGAGCTAGCAGGGAACTGCACTGTACTGATGTGCTTGATGAAATTAGAAGAAACTGGAGATACCCTAGGCTATTTCCTAGCACTGTTGGACTTCAGCTTCCCATTACATCCAAGTTAGAAATTGTTTACAACCCTGGGCCAGAGCTGCAAAGAAAGGATGCTGCTCTGGGAACTTACCTCCTGCTTTCTATTTTCTCCAGTTGCAACTGTGCCAACAGACGCTCTGGGAGAAGCTCCTGGGCCAAGGCTGGGTCTGTGAATTCATCTGCACCGGGAATGCTCTTTTCTTGATCTGACAGCATGCTCATGTCAGAGCCATATTGGCCTGGCATCATGGAGATGCTATAGGGTTTCTTAAAAGAGTTGAGAAATTTTACCCTTGACCTAAGGAGGGAGGAAAGAAAAAACAAACCACAGAAATTGGTATGAGCATATTGATTTTTCCCTACTGGCTTGAAGTTTTGAAATAGCAGGGAGCAAGAATTATCATTTGGAGACATAATTCTCTTGTACCAGGGTCCAATATACCACCACCTGTGCATGGGATTTGAGAGGAACTAATCTGGCAGGGGCTGGGATTCACCCCAAAGAAAGATACCAAGCCAACTTCTGCTACACAGCAGAGCAGCAGCTAAGCTTCCAAGAGGAAAGAGAGACTGGCTTCACCCCAAACAAGGCTAGGGAAGTGAGCTAGACTCTTGAGATCTCAAATACTTTAACACCACACCTCCAAGGCACTCCTCCCCACAACCTCTAGCATTTTCTCTTAGCAGCAGGACTTTTCCTGATGTCTTCCAACAAGTTGGGGACAAAGTCTCCTTTTGATCTCAAAATGCTGCAAAATTAACATGTAGTTTCCAAAGGGTAAATCTGCAAGTGATCTAACATATAGTTCATCTGTCAGGTCCAGGCTGCAACTGAAGGTGAATGTAAAGGAGGGGGCACTATTAAATAAAGGGCATGCTCATGATTTATCCCCCTATGCTCTTCCCCAACCTCACACTGTTTTTCCTCCATGCTTTGTGTACCTAGAGTAAAAGTCTAACTCCAAAGCTTCAGCAGTGTTTTCTCCAGCAGAAGTTAATTTCTCCATTTTGCTTTAAGCACCCTCCAAGCAATCAATTTCTATGAGAGCTGAGTAACCCGGCAGAATCCACTTACTACCTGGTTTCAGTACACCCTTGTACATCATTTCAAGGACATGTACACAAGCACGTTCTGGGAGGATGTTATAATGCTGGTTTTCAGCATCACAATGGCACTGTATGTTCATCATAGAGGCCCCAGGCAATCTCCTTAGAGTTCACAGAGTAACTCTGATGGCACAATAGACAGCTAAATGCTACTCCAACAGGCAGTGCCAGCAGCTGCCTCACCTCTCATGCCCTTGCCGGATCTCCTCAAGCGTGCGCAGTCTGGCTTGTTCCCATGAAAAAGGGAGAGTGAAGTTCTTTAAATGCTCCTTGAAGAAGTACACACGAATCTGACCATCTTCACTTACTGCTTCTGTGAATAAAGCCAAACCCAACATTCAATATTAGAACAGATTTTCCCCTTCAGAAGAAAAGCTCCGTATTGAAAAGCCAATTTGAAGAAAAATTGCATGTTCACTTTCAAGTAGCTTTAATTTGTAATCTGCATGGAAAAAAGGAGACTTCTTGAACTGATTTACTGTTCGACAGCTACCAGATTACTGGGAAAGACTGTAAAATGCTGCTTTATCTTAATTTTTAAAATTCTAGTGCATCCAAGTCTGGTGTTCAGTGGGTTAAGTAGTCATTTAATTAAAAGAAGCTCCCTGTAGTTATGCCAAACAGGGCACCAAAAAGACCCCACACACTTGAAATTGAAAGCAAACAATTAGAGACAAATTTCATTAATCTACAGAAGTGCTCATTAACAGTTGCAGCCTGCCATCTCAGCTGACCTGAGCTTACGTGACTTCTGAGGGACCAATTCTTGGCCTTTGTTTGAATGTAAGCTCTCTCCTACTAGGACAGGAGGGCTGAAAGATTCTGACCATATTCCTCCACACAAAACCAAAATTTTTAATCACAAGCTCACGTCAAGTCATAATCAAAACTAAATACACACTCCAAAAAGCAGAAAGATGTGCAGTAAGTACTGTGTCGTTCTACGCATCGTAGATGTGTCAATCTACGATCAAGACCGTAGCTCCCTCCCTGCTACATATCACTCAGTGCAATGCATAAAGGCACCACTGTCAAGTTATTAAACACAGTTAAGCAGGAAGTATCATCTATGTTGTACAAGGACATGCGATACCTGGAGCAATAGGCAGTTTGGGTGGTTTCCAGTCTCTCAATTTATGATCAATGCAGACTGCTAAGATATCATCCCAAGGGATCTCATCAACAGAAGGTCCATCTTCATCAGAGTTCCCAGATGTTCTGTTTTTCCACTTCTGGTAAGTTTTGTTCAGCAGATTCTCCACTTGAGACTGGATCAGTGGTTGAGTATGGGAAGAACTAGCAATCTGAGACGCATACTGAAAAATCATGCAGAAAACAGGATGCCAAGGAGCTATGGAAAAAAACAAAGTAAATTGCAAGAATTTGTGACCGAGCCAAACCTATCACCTTACAGGCTGATAGTTCAACTCAGCACAGGCACATTAGAGAGAATGACATACTGCCGAGAGAATACCACAGCATGAAGTACATACCACCTAATGGAGGCAGATCTAGGTATGGGATCTGGAAGGACAGCACAGCCTTCTTCAGCCAGGCCAGGTGATCAGGCATGTTCCACTGCAGGTGGGGCAACAGCTTGTTACCGCCAGGCTCTGAAAACTCGGTAATAGGCCAAGACAAGTCACAAAGGTGCTCTGAGGATGCCACATCCGAAAGAAACTGCAGCACGCTGTTGTACAGCTCTATGATAACCCCAGGCTCCTGAGATGGCAGGCCAGCTAAACGCCTCTCCTTCCAGTCATGGTAGAAGCGCTTGCCAAATTCACCATCGATCCCATCCTCAACATACTCTCGAAGGGTCTGACTGCAGAGCTCAAGGGAGTCAGGGCATTGGGAAACCAGCCAGCCCACAGCCGCAGAGATCTATGACACACAAAACACGGGTGGCTGGAAACCGCTCCACAGTGATGAGGACACAAAAGTATCCAATCCTGCAACCCTAAGTTTGATGTAACAGTATTCAAGGTACTATGCAGCAAAATACAAACAAATCAGCCATCATCATCCCAATATTTGCAACAGAAATTTGCAAAAAGCTGTTAGTAACCTCCAACTAGGTGGAGGTCATGCAGCAGGCTCAGGAACAGACAGAAAGAGGTTGTTGACACCAGGTGCAGTTGTGCTGTGGAATTCCTTGCTACAGGATGCTGAAAACTTATCTGTGAGAAATTGGACAGATTCACAGAAATTAGCTCAGGGTGACTATATCCAAAGAAGCCATGTCTGATCCTGGCAGTCCTTGAACTGCAGAGATGCAATCTGCAAGGGTTTGTGGGGGAGCGTCACTCTGGGCTTCTCTTGTTCTCACCTTTCTTCAGACACCATGAGAAGGGAACACAAGGCTGGAGCTGCTTTTAGTATGAGACAGCTTGGCCATTACCCTCTCCCACCATTCCGACCCAATCTGTTAGGACTCACACACAAAAACCTATTTTAGACTTGTAAGTACCATTTTCCATCATGGGTTTTTGATTAATCTCCAGGCCACTATTGCCAAGCACACAGAAAACTGAAGGACAAGGGGAGAAGCTGGTGTCCTGGAGGCTGTCAGGGAGAGATCTGTACAATCCTTCTTTGCATACGTGAGAGGATAGAGGCATCCCTCAGTCCCATCCACCAAAATGGAATAATACTGGGTGATCTTACAGCAGCCAGAAGAACTACAAAGGGTCCTTTGCATTTTAGGACTGTGAGCTTAAGGATACAAAGGTGTACCCACCACTAGCAGTCATCTGTTAGGCAGCAATGGTACCTCTGCTAGTAAAAGCAAGGTGGAACAGACAATGGATTTACATAAACTATGTATTTTGGTCTCAGTGCAGTTTTCAGTATTACACAGAAGAAACTATCTTTTATGTAGCAAATGCCACTGATGTCTAGTCAGTTAAAATAGAGCAGCCACAAATAATGGAAAAGTAGGAGAAATACTTCATTCATGTTGGAATAGTTCTGGCTGATGTTGGAATCACTGCCAACAAGAGTACCCAACTCCAGCAAATTCAAGTGTGTGAAAAAATGGTAAGAGAGCTTTTTGAACAAAAATTACGTTACAGAAACTTCAACAGAAAAAATATCCCATTACACAAGACTCAACTGCAATTTAAGCTACTGAGAACATAATAATTCCTTATAAGGCATTTATAATTGAGAGGTTAATGATAAACCAGTCAAGTATCTCTTCATGTGAGTTGCTGTTCTTACCCTTCCGGTGCCTTGTAAGTCATTGATAGAACCTGGGAGCTCAACAATGGTGAAGTCTGAAATAAGCTGAGCTGAAATCAAATCCTGCAGCATCAAACCTTAAAAATAAGAAAACACACCATATACACAGAGAAAGAACAAATGGGCAGCTCCTACTCTGACCTAGTATCACACTCTACATACATTTACAGCATCACTTCTTTCCTCCATCCTTCCCCGCACTCTCAGGATCAAATACTGTGTGCAAAGGAAAACTGGAAACCAAAATAAAGTTCATTTCTTTCCATATTGGTCAGTTCTTAAGCCCTCTGGATTTCTAGGAAAGCTTTGAAAACTATTGTACTTCAGAGTTTCTCCCTTTACTGGACGCTGTATTTAAGGGACTGCACTAGCTGCAACAGTTCTACTTAGGGCAGCCCTAAACATTCCCATTGTTTTTTCAAGCAGAAATAAGTACCTTCTTCTACTTCTTTCTCTGTGGACTCCTCTTCCTGACCAGGGACTAGAACCACCAGGGGAACTATTGGGTGGAAAGGTTTGGCCTGAAGCAACTGTTTCAACTGCAGCAAAGCCGAAAGCCAATAAACATCATCTTCTGCAACATCTTCACTCCTAACTCGAGGGGGCAGGAGAAGAATGAGACCGCTGGTTCCAAGCAAGTCTTTTTGCATCTCAGCTGTATCAAGCTCAGAGCTGGACAACGCACCATGTGCCACCTATACAAGTTACAAAGAGGACAACAGTAATGTAGTTAAAGCTAAACAAAGCTATTTTCATACAGTTTATTACCATTAGCATTCAGCTTTGACATTCCTTACCAGGAGCTCTACAAATCCTAAGACAACGAGTTATAAGGCAGACAAATATGGGTGTGGCCAATAGATGCAGGTGAGCACAAAAGTGCACTTCAGCACCTCATTTGGCATCAGGAATTGAGATGATTGAGGTTGTAACTATGGCACTGTATTGAGGCAGGATTACTCGGTTAACTGGAAACAAGGACAAAAATTCATCTTTTTCCAGGCCTTTTCAACAACCCCATGCCTCCCAGTATCACCTCCCTCCATCTGACAGGACACAGTGTGGAAAGCCTCCACACAACATCCACTGGAGAAGAGCACACCCTGCTTTTAGGGCTTAGTAGGCATCATGAATGTGTTCTCACCTACCTTTATACACACACTAACTTTAATGCTTCTGCTCCCTTGCATGCCAGGAGAATTAAATAATGTCAATGTTTGAATTCTGCCTTCTGCATGTGAAGCATTTTTCTTCCAGCTTTTGTCTCCCATAAATTTGGCTTTCAGCCAATCCACCAGTACCCTAGCAAAGAAAGAGTAGGCTTTTCAGGCTTTTGTTTTAGAAAAATGGCATTTTAGGGTTTTAGCACCAACACCTCTAAGACACCACAATCTATCATAACCCCAACCTTCATGTTGCTTAGATTTTGCTAAATAGCTATTAAATGTCCTGAAATTCTCCACACTACTACACATCTCAAGGTTTTCCATTTTCAGTATGAGCAAAAGGAATTCAATGAACCGTGTCAGAAGATACAGACCACTGCAGTAAGTTACAGCTATATTCTTTAGAGTGCTCTGGAGAAAGAAAAAAAAAAAACCAACCCAAAAACTAAACTGGCAATTTGACATGGTATGGGAAAAACATACATCAAGGACTGTATACTACTACTCTTCTTCCATTTGACAGCCCTGCATGAGAAAGGGACCCAGCAATCAACTCTTTTACTTACCTATTGGGATCATTCTCCACATATTCATCATCATTTGGCAAAACCAGTAGCACCTTCCAAAAAACATGTTCTTGTTGAACTGGAATATGCTCAGTGATTAATGAGACAAGATCCATGGGAGTCCAAGCTAAATCACTTAAAGAGAGATAGAAGCTGGTGAGAAGTTCCCTTAGTGATCATTCCCACCTGGGGAACGTTTTTCTTGCTTTGAACAAGTTACAATACTGTAAGTAGCTATCATCCAATTCAGACAGTCCAAAATTAGAGCTACCTCTTTAGATCCGTTGCCCACCTATTTCACCACAGACCAGATGCCTTCAAGAATTGCAATTGCTAAATCTGTTACATGAGCCTTACTTTGGGGATTGTGGGACTATATGTGTATTGCTTCACTTCCATGCTGTTTCAATACCCTGTTCCAATAAACAGTCACTAGAGTGCATGACAAGCCATAAGAAGGCAGACCTCCTGCTGCAATTTAAACATCTAGATCAACCACAAGCCAGGCCATAACAGCTCATTTACTCCTCTCCTCCTATACCCTATCCCAAGCCCCACCCCCCCCAGGTACAACACCCTCCACCCCCACCCCATCCTTAAAGTTACACCCACAGCAATAGGATCAGATGGCCTAATACTTTCATTAATTTATCTTCCCTTATCTCAAAAACACTCTCAGAAGTAAGGCTGCAAGTGGACACTTGAGTACAATTTGCCATTCCTTACTGACATTTTTGTTACAGTTTGCTTAGAAAGAAAACAAGGATCAAACACCAACATACCTTAACAATTGCTGGTAGAAGTGCTGAACTTTAATTTCATGCACTGTTTTGTTTCTCAGCCAGTTTAATCTGGAAACAAAAAATTCTTGGTTTTATTTTTTGGTATAAAACAGGTATTTTAACCTAATTTAGGAAACACTCACTAAAACCTGAGAAGTACTGCAGACATTTTAGAAAGTTGCCATTAATAGAAGAAGGGTTTCTTTAGGTTTGCAGCCTTTGTCAAGGCATTTGTGCAGAAAGGGTCTTTTGGGGGGTATTTGAACAAAGTTTTGCAAAAATATTTAACATTCACAATGAAGGTTCAAAGAGCGTTACTTTGCAACTTGCCTTCCAAAAATCAAACAGATTGCCAACTGCTGTCACTGTAAGTAGCCTTACCTCGTGCAAGAGATCCCCAGCTTTCCTCCATTCCCCAGGTTGACAATTCTTTTGCACAAGTTCTCCATAGTTATAGGCCACTCAGCACTGGGGGACAGAGCTTTCAGTTTATTTTTTGGATCTGCACAACAGGGAGCAGCTGGAAATGCCCTCATTTGTCGTTTCAACTTTGTTCGAGCTGCCACTGCCTCCCTCCACCTTTGGAAGAGAACAGATAAATAGGTCACATTAGTAAACTCTCCTACAGACCAAACAGGTTTTTTTCATCTTTGCTCTTCAGACTGGATTGGGCTCTCAAACACCCCACAAGTCACAGTCTGCCCAGGGGTGAGGGTGAGGTGGTGCAGTGAGCACAGGCTGCATTTTTGCACACAGCCGCAAAGTGGGAGCTCAGAGCATGCATGGGAGGAGGCCTGCCAGCTGTACACATGCAGTGTCCAAAAGAGGCAGCCTTGTGCCCCATTCAAAAATCAATGAAGACAAAAGGAAGCAGTCTCTGCTTAGCAAGCTGCACTTGCTCTCTGTGGCCAGAGAGATCACAGGAGGGAAGCAGGATTGCCACTCTGCCATCTCAGCCCTCCCTCAGATGTCCTAGCTGTGCTTCCCAGGCAAAACTTTAAGCATAGTTTTCCTTCCCCATTTTCAGTGTGTTTATTCCTAGCACATAGAGCGTTTTACAGTGATCCGTTACAAAGCTTCTCTGACATCTCAAGCACTTCCTGAAGATAATTTCACAACATCTACTGTGGTAAGAAAGATGTGCCCCTTTTTTTCTTGTTCTAAGGAACATTAAAAAAGGCAAATCCACCAGTAAGGAGAGACCATAATGCCTTTATCCCTAGATGCTAGTCTATTTTTCTATGACCAAATGATTCAAAACATGTACCACCCAACAGCTTTGTAACACAAAAATTTATGAATTGGGATCTTTTATTGTATTTCCTCAGGTATTTTCAGGGCTTTTAAAAGACATTCCTGCATCATCCAGTTTTCTTGATTGCTACATGTACATTTGTTTCATGTATCTTCAGGCTCCTCCTCAACGTTCCCTATCGCACTGAGGTGATTTATGCATGCCCTGAAGACACACATGAACTCAGTTTTAGGACAGAAAGAACTCTGCAAGGGAAGGTGCTCCACAGTAAAAAGACTAGCCTACTGCTTCTTCTTTAGCAGTGAGAAATGCCACCTGAAGTGCACCTCAACTTGACTGTACTGGGGCAGCACAGCACAGGGAGAAATTAATCTCTGCCTTGGAGCACCACAACAGCCACTGAACACTTAGCACACATCCAGAAAAACAAGCATCCAACAAAAAGAATACAAGGAGAAATTATTACAAGTTTCTAGATAGAATGAAGCTGAAATCTCCTACCAAGTTCATGACTCTGATGAGGTGTGCTCTCCTCCCCACATATAGCCAACTAACTCATTAGAGGCTGGTAATAAGACTGTAAGTCTACCCTTATAGAGGAGACAAGACAACAGCAGAAAGAACGCAACCAGACACCTGTAGTTCAAACTCTATAACCACTCCATGCTAACACTCCCAAGAAAAGTGGTTGTGTCACAAGGTAGCAACTCACCGTTGCAAATACTTGCAGAAACACTGGAGCTCCTGAAGGGTTTCCTTAGCAATCTGGAAAATCTCATCCTCCAGAAAGAGGTCCATGACATGACCACAGACTTCCTCCGAACACCGGGCAATACGGGCTTGCTGGTCTCTTTCTAAGGCACATCTAGTTCAAAATGAAACAAACCAAGACCTCTGGTGAGGTGGAGACTGCAACAAATGCCCATACAATTAGCTGAGGTGCAAACAGGGAAGACCATCACATTTAGCAGAGGGGAGGGATTTTCCACACTTCTACTCGATGGCCTTTCTAAATAAGGCCTGTAAGCAATCAGAAGTCATTCAAGTTTTACACTGGTCATGGGCTTCGAAAGAAAGGTCTACAAGAGAGCCCACAGCTGAGCTGTAAGGGGGTCAGATGAAAAATAAGCACACAGGGCAGCTTTGTCCTAGACAAAACCTCTATTCCCTCCAACCTGGAGGACTGCTACAGCCCAACAGTGTGACAGCAAACTGGCAGCCCACTGTACGATCAAGTACACTTACCCTCTCTTTAAAGTAGCTTATTGAAGATGAACTCAGAGCAGGCCAAGCAAGAAGCCCACCACTCCCTAACAAATTCTTAACCTTATGAAAGCATCCTACAACAAAATATAGCATACAGTACGTACTTTAACTCATTGGCTGAAGCTTCTTGAACACTCTCCTTTATTACTTCTTCCATTAACTCCATACCCACCAACTGGCTCAACTGCTTTATTAACTTTTCTCTTTCCTGCTTTTGCCTGGAAGGACAGAGAAGAGATTTACACAAGTGTCAAGACAAGAGTGGCAAGATGTACACAAGTGAAAAGATTTACACTGACAAACCTGCCACTTAATTACACAAGCGCTACACACAGTGTCAGACAGTTATTTAGCCTAAAATTGAGTTCCCACTAGCTAGTTTCTCGAAAAAGCTTTGCATGGAGCCAGGT
Source organism: Nycticorax nycticorax (assembly GCA_023375905.1). Classification (NCBI taxonomy): domain Eukaryota; kingdom Metazoa; phylum Chordata; class Aves; order Pelecaniformes; family Ardeidae; genus Nycticorax; species Nycticorax nycticorax. The sequence continues at coordinate 29,268 of JAKFQP010001093.1, read as the reverse complement.
TTCCCTCAAAAATACAGAAAACAATGGGTTTATTGTCTTCTTACCCCAGTAAACTACATACAAGTAGCTCACTCAGAAGGAAAAGTTCCTGCATACAGCAAGGTCAGGATCCATCTCCCTCTCTGGAAGCTCTGAGTGAACAGAAGTTCCCAAAATTCCCACCCACCATTTTCATAGTGGTTCTGTGAGGTCACCAAAATACTAACCAACAGATCACCTGAGAACACAGAAGGGACAGCCCATCTGCACAATCCCAGGGCAGTTCAAGGTGAGACAAACTGAGTGCTGTCAGCATGGCAGAAAGACACAGGGCCTGAGCACATGTGCAAGGACTCAGGTTGGCACCAGCTGTTGTTACGCTGCCTAAGGGCATATACAGCCCACCCTGCCCCACAGCAAAAGCAGCAACTCACCTCTCTTCCTCCACTCTGCGCCTTTCCTCTTTGACACGCTCCCTTTCTGCGAAAAGCACGCTTCCAGCCACTTGTCTGAGGATCTCCCTTATCACTTCAGTCATAAGTTCCTCCACGGTGGCCTCTGAGGCGCTGCGCAGAAACAGGAATTCTCTTTTCAAAGCCAGAAATTTTTCATTCAAAGCCCTACACCTTGTGCTTTTCTCAAGCATACCCTTACCCTGTTGGAGTGGGCTGACTGACCACCAGCCAAGCACCCACACTGCCACTGGCTCATTCCCCCTCACCACATTGGGACAGAGGAGACAATAGGAAGAACAAAAGCAAGAAAACTTGTCGATGGAGATAAAGACACTGTAACAGGTGAAGGGGAAAAAAACCCCAAACAACCCACACCAAGCAAAGCAAAGGCAGCCACCACGTCCCACAGGCAGACCAGTGCCCAGACAGTCTTCAATCAATGGCCACCCTGGAAGCTAGAACACCACCTCCTTCTTCCTCTAACCCAGTTTTATTGCCAACTGTGACATCATATGGTATGGATTTTGTTTAGCCTGAGTCAGCTGTCCTGGCTGTGTCCCCTCCCAGCCCTGGCACACCCCCAGCCTACTCAGGGAGTGCAGAGTGGGAAACAAGGGAGGTCTTGACTCTGTGCTGTTCAGCAATAACCAAAACACTGGTGCATTAGTAACATTGTTTTGGTCACAAACCCACATCTATGACTCTACCCAACTTCCTTGGAGAGGAAATGTTATTTGAAGCAGAGAAGCACCCACACGTGGACTTAGTCTTCTTGTCCCCCTTTGGGTACCTTCCCTTCCACAACACGTATTTCTTGTGGCAGTGGTAAGAGTGTCACATAAGACAAGGTTTACAGAGGTTTGCAGTTATCCTTCCATTAGGCTAGCTGGTGTGTAACAGGGAGGTGGCAGACATCTGAAGAAAGGTCTGCTTTTCCCTCAACTGTGACAGTAATACTATCTCCACTACAGACCTTGCCTTGCTTAGCTTTATGATCTCCATATATGATGCTGCTATGGCAAATTGCAGCTTTGATGACAGGCTCCAGAAGTACTAGTAATAAATGCTCTTTACCAGATGGCAGCAGTTGCATAAGCCACTCCTGCTCTGCCGACTTCTCTGCACTCTCCTTTGAGGACGTCATGCACAAGCCCATCCACCACTTCGGCAATGTCCTACAACACAGCAGAGGAAGCAGCTGAAGTAAGATGCAGTCCTGCTCAGGATGGGCTTGGCACACATGGGAATTGGGAGTGAAGCTTTTCAGCCTTGTTTAACTGACTGTAATTGGCAACATCATCTGTATTTCTACTTACAAACTAAGCTAACTTAATCAAACAGAACAGCCTGGAAATTTTAGACTATCTAAAAGGTCAGTAACAGCCCAGAAACAAAAGCAACTTTCTGTACTAAGTATGGGCAAGTAAAGTTAGAACACAATAGCTAAGAAAAGTGGATTTTGAGAGGGATTCCCATTTTCTTACTTGAGAAATTCTCATTCTAGCCAATTTAATTCCAAATGACCAGGTCTAGTCTTCACTGAAATGTAGCCACATCTAGGTAGAATATGGCAGCTGTACTTCACAAAGCAATGAGACACTCCAAGAGGAGTTCAGCATTAGTACATATCTAAACATCTGTGGGAGGGAGAAAAAGGGGAACAGCACAGATACACAGGGTATGCATTCAAGACCCAATATTAATAGTCATATATCCACAAGAAGAAACTTTGTCACATCTCATTTGAAATATGTGCCATTAAGAAACAGCTCAGTATTATTCACTAAAGCAAAGTTTACCTACTAAATCAAAGATAATAACTTTCTACTATCATTTTCTGACTCTCTCCTTAGGGGTTTCTCAAATGCTAAACAGACAGGACTGCTTGTCCTATGAAGGATTCGGAGCAAGCAGTGACATTTCAGGCTTGCATCTGAAATCACTCAAGACTTTGTTTTCAGAATAGTCCAAAGAAACAACTTCCCAAAGTATCCAAAGCACCGAAGCAGGGAGTGTCTGGGTTTAAGTTTCCTTACTGTGTCTGTGTAGACAGGCTGAGGCTTTGAAGAGAGAGGCTCAGGTTGCCCAGCAGGTTGGGAGACTGCCTGTGCAGGAGGCAGCACTGGTACAAGCTGACGAGGTAACAGTGAGGGCAGAAGATTAGCTGGGGGCTGGACCCTTACTGCTGCGGCATCTAAATCCACACCTTTGCTTTCCACTCTTCCTTCTTGGGGGGCAGGGGGTGGAGAGAAAAATTACAGAAACCAGGTCAGTCCCAAATAGAAGGAAAACTATTCTTATCTTCAAAAGCTGGCTTGTCTGATAAATCTCAACAGGCCATAAACCAAGTCTATAACAGAAGCTTGCTGCCTTAAAAAGATATCATAGAAACTTATTTATATTTATGAATATTTTTTTAAAAAATTCAAAAATTTCATTGCACATTACCTCCAATACCAAGTACATACATTACATCCAGTAACACAACTGTTCTAAGTACACCTAGCACCTACACACACCTCTTGCATTTATTCAAGATATCTGTACTTTCAACAAGGACAAAAAAGCGTATGTTCAGCCAACTTGAAAAACAACATGATTATACACACTGTGGGAACAAACAGTTTGCAATACAAAATCTCCAAATTGAAAAGGCAAGTTGGCTGTCTGAAGTAGCCGAATATCTAGTTATTTCGGCTATGTTGGCAAAATTGCACTCACTTCTGTTAGTGTTTCCTGTATTGGGAAATACATTTTATTAATGAAGTTGCTTCTTAGCTTTTACAGATACATAAGTACATTGAAATCAAAATATGCTTTCATTACACCCAAATTTCCATGCAATTTCAACCCATATGAGCCAAGAACAGTTTCTACTTTGCAAAATAAAAACTACTCACAGAGCTGACTAAGCAGTATCTAAAATGCATATTTGCTCTTACCTGTTGCTTCCATGCTGGACTTTTGGCTATTACTAGCTTGATCCACAGAGGTGCTTCCACCAGTATACTTGTTCTGTCCATTGAAGCTGGACACAGGCATGTGGCGAGGCACTGCGGGCAACGGCCCACCATTTACAACTTCCCCAACCGAGACAGTTAGCTTCTGGCTCACAAACATCGACTTACGGGGTTTGGGTAATCCGTCTGGCTCCAAGAAAGCTGAGCGATTCAGCTCCACATAAGCACTGGAGAAAAATAAAAACCAGGAGTACATCCTCAAAGCTACAGTAGCCTATAGATTTTCAGTTGGACAGCTTAGCTGGGCAAAGTGAGACAGGCCTTTGCTCCCTGTAGCCTGGATCTCAATCTTTGGCTGGAACCAGAGCAGGGAAGGAAGAGAGCACTGTCCTCACAGCTATCCTCCCAGGACCAAGTACAAGCTGCACTAACATTTTTGGGCACCCTTGTAGACTATTTTGTGTCTTTCTCCTTTTAACCTTTATCCACCATGTATATTACCCACGTGATAGATGCCAGGACTATCTACAGAAGTCATTTTAAAAGCTGCAATCTTCTTCCAGTCTTGGCACCTGTAGGCTGGCTAATTTATTATTTTAAAAAGAATGTTAACAGGAAATAAAGCACTCTAACTGGCATGCTCAATTTTTTTGCCTTCTCCACTCTCTTGAGTTTACACATCTTACAACGTATGTATTTCCACAGCAGACACTTATCTGCAAACCGTTGGCTTCCAACATCCTCTAAAAACTGGTTTGTAGTGTTCATCTTCATCCTTGCCCTACTGTATCACTGTAATGACAAGTTTCCTGAGAAGCAGAACTGTATTTTAATTTCCTACAGAGCTGCAATTTACTCCAACTACCGCAATTAAATTCAACTGCAAGATAAGAACCTAAACCAATTTTTTTTTTTTTTTTTCCTACTGGATTATCCACAATGTCTCTTTCTGGAGAAGTAGTCCTTGCCGTCCAATGGAGACTGAGCTCAATATGCAATCTCTCCTTTGGGGGAAATGTTTCTCTTGTTTTTCACCACCTTCAAGGATCCAGAAGGCTGAAGGAATTTTGTAAATCCCTTGTCATCTTATCAAACCAAGTAAAAAAAAAGATGTACGAGCGCAAAAAAAGCTATTTTGGGAAGTCACAGTAGTTACAGGGATACAAACCCTATTTCTTGATGGAAAGATGCAAAATGAACGAACTTTTCATAATTACAGCAATTAAAATAGAACATATTATTAAAATTTGCACCCATCACTATCCTAGTGCTTTGCTTTCAGAGCCCAGCCCCTACCCTTTGCCTATTCTTTTGTTTTTCTGGTTGCAAACTGCAGGAGCAGCCCATGCACATTAATGCTTTGCCTAACATCGGCCTAACCCCACTACACATCTTATGGCACAAATGCCCTTTTCCTTGCACTTACCCGTCAGATACACTCAGGCCATAATAACTTATAAAATCAGTTGCTTCCTCACAATCTTTGAACAGTAACATGCGGACCAGGTGATCCAAGGGAAACACTGTACACCTTTGGGTGCTCACAGTGTAGGCAATATTGAGAGATTTGAGAGCATCTTTACGAATCTGGGGGAAGATAAAAGAAAAAGCCATGTAACTAAGTTAAAGACCCAAAAATGTACTATGAAGTATACTATAAACATGAAAATTGTGTTTCAAAGAAATCAGCACTTTGTCATCAAATATCCACAAAATCAACTATTCAGATTTAACTTTCTTTTTAAATTCTATGTATTTGCTTTCTAGTTCCTGCTCCTCTTTGATGCTGCTCATTTTGTGCATATCCCTTTGCAATTCTTGTGCAGGAGGAAAAACTTGCAAGGGCTTCTGAAAGTGGAGGTTGATATTTCCTTTGCAAAAGTCTCAGGCCTGCTTCTCTGCTTCCCAATTATTTTCAGAGGAAATAATATGTATTTGTACACACTCATGGGAAAAAATGCCGAGAAGAGCATTTTAGTGTTTGCCTTTTATATCATGGCAGAAAACTCTTGATAAATTTTTAAACGCTTCTGAAGAAGCAAGAATAAGATTATTTTTAAGGCTAAATATCTACCAAGTTTTCCGCTAGGAAGATTTCGTCCCAGGAGCCTCAGACTGTTTTACTGATTAACACTTTAAAATATATCTATCTGCCTTTTTCTCACCTGGTTGAAATAATAATGTAGGAGACAGGCATTCAGGTAAGAAGCTGCTTGCACTAACTTGAAAAACCTCACAAAGTTGTTGCTGTTTAATGCAGCGAAAGCTTGAACTGCAAATCTAACTTCAGGAGAGTTTCTAACCTCTGGGTGAAACTGCTGTACTTCTCTGTGGAGACAAAAGCCAGAGACAAACCTTTTGCTTCAATATTAACAATCACAATTCAATAGCGACCTGTAATAAAATGCAATTAAAATTAGTTTTAAGCAAAACATGCAAATCCTGTCCAAAACAAACAGCTGTGAATTAAATTTGCAGCATTATTTACTAATCATTAATCTCCTAATGATGCTTGCATAATCAGCATATTATTTAGGTACATCACTCCAATGTCTAGGGAGGAAGGCAGTTAAGAGATTGACCAGAAAACCAAAGTATGACTCTGCCCCCAAAAGAGTTGTTGCTTGGTCCTAATGCAGATAAAGCAGTGAAGTTTGGATACCACTCAGTGAAGAGAAAACAAGTTTTCCTTGATTTGAGAATAGCAAAGAGTTAACTTTTTTTTTTGGTTGGATGGGGGTCTTTACTACCTGTAGAAGCTCAGTGAGTTATTCAAGGAGATAAAACAAAACTTTTTTCTCCTTTTCTTAAAAAGTACACTTTTTAAAATGACCTATTGAAAAATTCAAGTAAAACATTACTACAGTTCACTTTCTTTGGCAAAAAAGTTTTGCAACTAAGCTCTTCACTTCCATCACAATTTGTCTGGACTTAATCCTAACCTCAATTCTGCCCAGAGGCAAAGAGAGAAAACAAGTGATATCTGTTGTTCCCACCTGAGAATATCACCCTTGTTGAGATTCAGCAAGACATTATAACCTCTGAATTCTGCTTCACTCTTGCAGTAAATCCCCTTGTTAGCCAGGTCCTGATACATCTCCTTCAAGCTCTGCAGGCATTTAGTCATGTTCTCATTGTTGATTTTGGCATCAAAGGAGGACATGGGCTCTTCACACAAGTGGTGAGCACAATGGATGTGAAAGCGAGTGCACTTCTCAATCAGAGACACCATCAGCGGGTTGCAGAGATGTTGCTGGGTTATATCCTAAATTGGAATGATAAAGAAAGCATTGCATGTATTTTTAAACTTACAGTTGAAGAGCACAGTCAACCGGCACTACCTTTGGAAAACTCAATTCAACTCTGTTTTGAGTCACTTTGCAATTCAAAACATTTGCGTTACTGCTGCTTTTTGCTTCACTTTTTACAGCATTATGCGATCTTTTGCTTTCTTCAAACATCTCCATCCACCAGTGCTTACCTTTCTTATTCCACGAGTTCTGTTCCAGACAAAGTCATACCATTCTCGGTAGTTTCCTTCTCCTTGATCCATAATGTTTGTCACTAAATAGTCCATGGTCATGCTCAGCACCTCAGAGGGTCGCAATTCATGGGGCAAAGGTTCCTCCTGATCTGCTGAAGACCTGCTATATTCCTTGATTGCTGCTGCATGATCTACCTGCAGGATGCAGAGAAAAGAATCAAAGTCCAAGGAGTACATTCAACTTTTTAGGAGTATAGAAGATTTCATCTCATCCATGCCTTTACTTTAGTAAGCATCAGACTATTAAAGGAGTTTCTCTACTGTTCACACTAACAGCCCACATCCATTCTGCTATGATAGCAAATATATTTTATTTTCTTTTATGACAGGATCCTAAAGTGTTGACTTAGTCTCAAACTCATAACCTTCAAGACAGTGTATACTGCTGCCCTACAGTTTTAGAACTATAGTTCTAAAAGCCTGTCTGTAGCTAAATAAAAGACATGACTTAGAGCAAAAAAGCAATTCTCTAGCCTTCTTTTTTTTACAATGGGGAATTGAAAGACATTAATGAAATGGCCTCCAGAATTTTTCCCGCCAGAATTAGCTCTGCAATCAACAAAACAACACTGACAGCTTTACATAAGCAGCAAGCAAACAGATGTCCTGGGAACAACAAGCCCCTGCATACAGAGTGCTCATACCTTGTCAGATCCTAGAAGCAATTCAAAGATACTGAGCTGGTTTCTTGTCTCCCTCATGTAGCGCTCCTTTTCAGGACACATGTCTGGGCAAGTGCCAACAACAGTTTTTGCTTTGCCAAGATCAGTCCTTTTTATTCGAGCTAAAACAAATAAGTAAAATTGAGCAAACACTAAGAATCTCTTGGTTTTGTTTTGAAGCCTCTGAAAGATACCCAATGTTTTGTGTCCTAACCAGCAATTTCAGAATTCCATGTCAAGTCGACAAGAAATCTGTTTGTCTATATTTAAAATAAGATCTTAAATTAGAAGTAGGGTCAGCTTTGAAATGGCAAGCACAAGATGGAAGGGTTTACAATGCAGCACTGTGAAACAAAGGGACATTTCTTGAAATAATTATCAGCTGTGTAGTAGTTTGAGTTTAGAGAAACATCATTAGGCTTTGGCTAGCTTTCTTCAAAGAGCCCGCAGGGATGCAATTCTCCCTACGTTGCCTCCTTCACAGAAGACAAACAGTCTGCTATTCACTGCCCACAAGAAATATGCATGTGCAGTAAGTAAAACAGATTTTTGTGTGTCCTACAATAAATTAATGCACATATATACACAACAGAAGCATAATTTACAGACTGCTCCATGTTAAGATCTCTTTAAAGACATTTCCATAATATCACAACAGCTTTGCAACAGACACCAAACACTTTATTTCTTTCCAGCAGAGAAGCAGATGTTACACTCATTAACTAGTATGATTACCTTGTCGCATGATTTTGTCCCTTTGGTCCAAAAGGCGGTATCTTTCTTCAGATGTCTCAGCCACTAATCCTACCAGGTTACCAAGAGATGACAATGAAGCTCCCAAGGCCTCTGAACTCTGCCCTTCAGAACTAGAATCAAACAAATCTGCTTCAAACTGCAGTGCCTTTCGAAGACCAGGCTTCTTTGCTGGAGAACTAAAAATAGAAGGTTTTTATTAATAATACACTGATGCATGCCCCAGCCTTAATAAATTCACTGTTCTTCAAGACATCAACATCTCTGTTTAGAAGAGTATTTTGTTCACACAGCAACGTATCAACTAAACGAAATATGTATCAACATACTAAGGTTGTTATGAGCTAACACTAGCACTGTGAATTAATCTGGTTAAATCCTCAGCACTGCCTTGACAACACTACCAATCATTCTTGATTGTAGTGAAAGCCTCCACCTTTGTACAACAGAAATGGCATTACTGAATCTGTCTTAGCATGGACAGAACCAGATGGCTGTTGCAGCATTTTTGCATCACTATGGCACAGCAGTTTGCATTTTAAGCCAGGAACTAGCCTGCTGGTGTGAAAAAAACAAATGCTTTCTATAACAGAGATTATTAAAAGATTTTACAGGGACCATACTTTGTTCCTTGATTTAAAGAGTATGTTAAGTAAAATCATTCCTCTACAACATATTACTAGTTTTATAATTATATGACTACACATATCAAATTACTTTTGTCATGCTATACACACCATTAAGGTACCACAGAAAGATGACAACCTTGCCACTTCAGCAACTGACACAAAACAAGGATTCTTGTACAAAGACCATTCCCTTGAAGTGGTATAAGACAATGATCCAAGCTCACCAGCTACTCTGAAAAGGGGTTTCTCATTCTGTAGAACTGCAATTGCCTATAAATGAAGCTGCTCACTTCAGAAGCTCATTTACTCATGACCACAGAACAGTGTCATTACTGCTTGGTCCTAGTTTGGCTCTGCACCGTTTCATTCAATTCCCTTATACCTCATTATTGCAGGTGTTGTTATTAATGTTGTTAAGAACAAAATACTCAAACAAAATACATAGACCAAAGTAAAAGACCTTAAAAAGCAGTTAGAAGTATCTTTCTGACAAAGTGCAAGATCTGTGAGCTTGTAATTCAGACGAACCAGAAGAGATGAGGGAAGCACACTCCCCAATAAGAACACGACTATTTGGTACACACTGATCATCATTTTTCCCCATGCACCCTGTTTCCTGCCAGACGGATCCCCAGAGGAGCAGATGTACCTTTTACCAGGGATGATACTGCTGGCAGAGGATCTTATTAAAGGTTTTCGAAGAGGGGAATGCTGATAGTTTTGCTCTTCACTACTTTGCCTTCCTTCATCGTCACCTGCTTTCTTCTCCTTGGATGAAAATTCTCTTTTTGCTGGACCTGAAGTGACATATAAACATGTAGCCAGGTACTTGCCAAATAGTTTAAGCAACAACTCTTTTTTTTTTTTCCCCATGGGGGTGGTGGGGAGCAGTTTGTTTTAAAAAAATACCATTAGAAAATACAACTAAGAGTCACAGTTTTGTACACATACACAAAACTTCCAGGACAACTTGCACTAGAAGCTGTACCGAGTATGTCTACCAACTGCTACTCAGCTTCACTATTCTATAAAGAGTAAGTATTTTTCAATAAAATATCACTTATCAATAACTAATTGTTCAGCAGTTTGTAAGTAAACAAAGTCTGATCATCATCCAAATTTAAGTTCTCTCAGGTTTGGGATATAATCCACAAGTCATCACTCTCTACAGGGTATGAAATCCATTTCACGTACATACACCACAATTCCCAGTGCTCCTGATGAAGCATGTTAATTGTTTCACATACCCAAGCTTAGACTGAGGTTGGCATGCTCTCTCAAGACTTACATCTACGCCTTGCAGGAAGGGGGAATTTCTTCCTGAGGGAAGAAATTTTCAACCAGTTGGATTTCTTAAATTCTCTCAGATTAGTTATTTTAAAAAATACTGCCATTCGTGTTTCTGTAGACTTAACACCACACTAAAACAACAAAAGCAAACAGGCACCCCTATAGCTGCTGCTTCAGGATGTTAGTTCACAGGAATACAACTCTGCAGCTGTTAATTTTCTGAAAGGCAAGTTTGTGGTTGGTCAAAGCTGTGGTGAACCATTCATTGGCTGACAGCTGAAGTGTATCCCCAGGCTAGGATCTCAGAGGTACACACAGCAGCATTCATAAAGCTGAAGAAAGGGAAGCACTTGACAGTTCAGTATTTTCCTAGGGGGTGAACAGCCAACATTCACATCTCTTGCCCTAATCCCAAGCAGGGTCTGGAATCCAGGTTTCCCATTTCTAAGATCAGTTCTCTGGAGGCTAATCACACACGCTGTTCTCTCTTTTTGGTTCAGGCAGTATGTAATTGATGATACACAGAACAGCAACCTCAGCAACACAGACACTCACTCCCGTGTACTCCTTAACTCATCCTCAAGGTACTTTGCTGAAATCTGGAAGCCCACATCCCATCCCATGCTCTGAAGCAGGCAGTGAGGCATTTGAAACTGGGTTTTCTTAAATCACTCAAGAACATGCTATTTCTAGATAGAATCACAAAATTAATGCCACCATATTCCTCTTATGTGGCTGTATGAATGGTTTCTAAATTCTCTTTTAAAATACACTGTAATTTCAAGATGTCTTCAGCTCTTTTGTATGGCTGAAACAGCATTTTGGCTCAGATCAAGTAAAATGTTTTAGACAACAGGAATTTAAGAAACAATGCAATTTCCAACTGTGATTAGCAGCCACTCACTTAAAGCTTCCTCAATACCAGAGGACAGTACTGCGGATGCTGCAAGTTTACAGAGCTTACAAGAGAACTGAATAACTTCACAAGAAAAAAATTCTCCAAGGGCTAAGACACCCCTTCTGGCTCCCAGGGTTCCTGAGCCATAGGCTGTTGAAAGCTGAGAAATTATTCTGGAAGTAATTACATGCTTTATCCTGTTCTTTTTCCCCTCCTCTGCATATTCACTATTAGCCTTTGCCACAGACGGAGCCAGCTAGGATATCACATAAAATGCAGAACAACTATTTTTATGCTTCTGTAAAGAATAACCTAAAATGCTCCCAGAAACTCTACACGCCTAACAGTCTGACTAGCAAAAGTGACAGACAACCGTCATACCTCTGGAACTGTAACATTCCTACTGTGGAGATCATCTTTGTATCAATCTCAGCACATTAGGAAACAAGAAGAGAGCAGATGTCACCCCATTTATGTATCACCCAGTAATCATATTCGTAAACACAGACTTACTTGTTTTCTTCTTTTGCCAAAATGTTACTATGTCTTTGTGCAACTCTTTTGCTTTTTTTCTGGCAAGAGCTGCAGAGGCCTGAAAGAAAAGCATAGTATGAAAACCTATTAGCATCACAACACCAAAACATGCCAAAGAAATATTTACCAGTTTCCATAAAATTCTGGTTACTGCATTTTAACCTCTCACTTCAGACCTACACACAACTAGCACGACTGGGCAGGTTTCCACAAAAATCGCTGCTTTTCACTACAGCCAGCTTAGAGCACTTGAGACCAAAGGTGTGCTTTTAAGCATAAAGCAGAAACAGAACGTGCAGTCTCTGAACTGGCTCCTCAACACACCTCAGCGCTGACCTAACGGCAGTATTTCCAGCAAGCAGAGCACTCTGCAGAGATCGCATGAGCTCACCTCACCCTTGGTGCTGCCAAGCGTGAGCAAGAATACAGCAGTGTATGTAAGCCAGGTTTGGGCGATGTGAGACAACAAACAGGGAAGATATTTTAGGTATTTTAGCTGGATGCTAAAGCCAGACAGAGCTCCAGCAGCTACCACATTTTGGGTGCGGCTCAGTACACTTCTATCCCTGTCTGTAATACAGTACTCATGATACAAAGCTTTCCCCCGGATGAAAAACATACTGTCTTGCCAAACAGGGGACCCATCCCAAGCACTCAGATTTAAGCCTGCTCTTGTGCCACTTCCAATACTCACATGATCAAAAAAGTGGAGAACGGCCATTTTTTTATTGCGCCTGGTCATGATCCGTCGAACTTTTACAAACTGGCCGAAGTGCTTCTCCAGCACCGTCCTGTCGTTGAGGTAATCGGGGACGTTCTTGCACTGGATGGCCGTCAGCTCGCCAGGCGACAGGCCCCCCAGCCCCTCCGTGCTCTCGCTGCCCCGAGCCCGGCGGGCAGGGGTCGCGGGGGCGGCATCTGTGAAGAGAGGGACGCAGCCATCTCAAAAAGGGGGATGACACCCGGCCGGCGGGGTGTCCCGGGGCTGCCCCCCCGCCCCAGCCTACCTTCCCGGGGGGGCTCCCGAGCCTCGGCCGGCAGCGGCTCCTCGACAGGTCCCCGCTCGGCCTCGGCGGTTTCCCCGCGGTCGCGGTGCCCGCGGCCCTGGCTGCGTAGCACCTCCTCCAGCATGCGGCCGAAGAGCGCGCCGCCGCGGGGCCGGCTCAGCAGCACCGCCCGCTTCTCCGGCGGCGCCACCGCCGCCCGCGCGCCCGCCACCGCCCGCCGCGGCGAGCGCTCCCGCTCCTCCTTCCGCTTCAGGCCCTTGGGCGCCGGCTCCCCCGGCTCCTCGAAGAGCGGCCGCGGGCCCTTCTCCTCCGGGCGGCCCAGGGCGGCGGCGGGACGTGAGAAGGAGAAGGGCCCCCCCGCTGCTGCCGCCTCCGGGCCAGCCTCGGGCGGGAAGCCGAAAGGCGGCGAGAAGGTGAAGGCGGTGGGGGCGGCCGGGCCCTTCTCCGCCTCGCCCCCCGCCAGCGGCTTGAAGGCGGCGGCAGCGGCGCTCTCGGGCGCCTTGAAGCGGAACTCAGGCGCCGCGAAGGCCCCACCGCCGCCCGGCGCCTCGCCCGGCCCCGGGAAGCTGCACAGGTTGGTGGGCGGCTTGAAGCTGAACCCCGCGTTGCCCGCCGGGGCGCCGCTGCTGGTGCCCGCCGCCGCGAAGGCCGGCGCCTGGCCTAGCCCATAGGGAGGCCCGAAAGCGGCGGCGGGCCCCGGGGCGAAGGCGAGGCCAGCAGCAGCGCCGCCCGGCCCGAAGATGGCGGCCTGCCCGAACCTCAGCGGCGGCGGGAAGGCGGACGGCCCGCGGAAGGGGCCCCCAGCGTTCATGGCGGCCGCCGCCGCCGCCACCGCCTCTTCTCGGCGGGCGGGGTCCCGCCAGCGGGGCGGGGCAGGAAGGGAAGCGAAGGGAAGGGGAAGGGGAAGGGAAAAGAAGGGCGGGCGGACGGACGGACGGAATCTGGCTAACGCTACTGCTGTTGCCGCTGCCGCCATCATGAGCGTGGCGCTGCGGAACGCCCAGCGGGCCGTGCCGGTGCGTCGTGCTCCGCTCCGCCGCGCCGTTTGTGCCCTGAGGGCCGCCCTAGGCGCCTCCCGCTTCGACGTGGGGCTGGTCTGCGCCGGCAACGGGCTGATGCGGCGTCTAAACGGCGCATACCGGCAGCGCCCGGAGCCCACCGACGTCCTCTCCTTCCCCTTCCACCGGGTGGCGGCGGGGGAGCTGCCGCGGCCGCTCTGCCGCGACGAGTACAACTTGGGTGACATCTTCCTGGGGGTGGAGTATATCCAGCAGCAGTGCCGCGCCACCGGGGAGGACTTCGACAGCGTCCTGGTGGTGAGCCCCGCCGCGGGCAGCGGGCCTGTGCGGCCCTCCGCGGGCAGCGGTCCCCTGGGTCCTGCGCTGCAGGGAAGGGCAGCCGCGGCGCTGTCCCCCAGTGGCAGGGTAGCAGCTGCCGCTTTCCTAGCCCGGCCGGGCTAAACAAGGAGGCGATGATCTTACAGCTTACCCTAAAAGATTACTTCTGTATTTTAAAGCTTATTTAACTGGCGAGTTCGGACGCTATGTGATCTTTGTCGTTTTGCATGCAGAGTACCGGCTTTTCCCTTCACGTCCTGGCAAAACGGCAAATCATCTCATACGGGGTTCGCCCTGGTCACCCCTCGTACCCCGGCTCGTGTGGGGCAGGCGGCGTCGCTGATGCCAGGGCTGACCGCGCAGGCGAGCTGCTGGCGCTGGGTTAAGTTTGTAATACGTGTCGTTCGGTTTTGCCTCTCTGCACAGGTGACAGCAGCCCACGGACTGTGCCATTTGCTTGGCTACCAGCACAACACAAAACCCGAGTGGCAACAGGTACGGTGATGGCCTGGGGCTGGGGGAGATGTATGGTGTCCAGCCTGTGTCGGGTTGTACCCGTGTGGAAAGCATCCTCCTGTCTCGCACCCGCGTGGCAGGGAGTCCGTGGGTCCGGCGCGCCGGGCGGGCGGCTCTGCAGCGCTGCGTCTCTCATTGATACCGGCGTTGGCAGCCGCTGAGACGCCGCCGGCCCAGCTGCGGAGCACGGTGGCAGCGGCGCTGACCGTGACTTCTCTCCTGCGCCCTCATCCCGCAGATGTACCAGAAGGAGGTGGAGATCCTGGAGGAGCTGAACCGGCTCACCGGCGCCAGGCTCCGGCCCCTGACCACGCGCCTCTTCTGAGGGACCGCGCCGGGCGCCCGGCGGCCGCCGCTTCCCCTCCACGCACCGAGGGGCCGGACCGCCGTCGGGGCCGCCCCGGACGTGGCGCTGCGCGGGGATGGCGGCGCAAGGCCCCGGCTGCCGCCTCCTGCTGCTGCTGGGCCTGGCCGCGCTCGCCCTCCCGCCGCCTGCTGCCTCCCAGCCGCCGCCCGCTGCTCTCCGCGCCGGTCACGCCGCCTCCTTGCTGCCCGCCGCCGCTGCCGCGCCGCGCACCAGGTGAGGAGCGGCCGCCCCGTGGGCCGCGGCAGGGCCGTGCCGGGGCGGCACCAACCGCCACCCCCCACCTCCCCCTCCCAGCCCCAGCGCGGACCCGCTCGCCGTAGGCCAGTCCTGCCTGTCAGGGTCGGCTTCTGCTGTCGCCGGGACTCTCTGCTCATCGCAGCTTCCTGCGTGGTGTCCCTAGGGAGACACGGCAGGCCCCCTGCACAGGGGACGTGCCATGTGTCAGAGCTGTCAGCTAGTGGGCTGCTGGTGCTCTTTGGGTCGTTTCTGGAAGATGTCCCTGTCCCAGCTGTGTGGGGGCTTTCCTGCTCTGAGCATGGCCTGTGGACCCCTGCCTGTCTGCCCTGTGGCAGGTGATGTGTGCCCTTTTACTCCATCCTTCCTGAATGTCTCCTTACGCCTTCATATTCAGCTCACAGGAATTAGGATAGAGTTCTATCACATTGATTGTGGGGTAAAAATAAAAAGTGTAAAAGGTTTAAACTCCCTCAAGTAATTATATTGCTTTGTTCTTCCCCAGATACCTTTTGTATGATGTAAATCCTCCTGAAGGATTCAACCTTCGGAGAGATGTCTATATTCGCATTGCTTCCCTTCTAAAGACCTTGCTGAAAAGTGAAAACTGGGTGTTAGTCCTGCCTCCCTGGGGACGACTTTATCACTGGCAGAGCCCCGACATCCTTCAGGTCCGGATCCCTTGGTCTGAGTTCTTCGATCTCCCAAGCCTCAACAAGAACATCCCTGTCATTGAATATGAGCAGTTCCTTGCAGGTAGAGTATAGAATCATACAATCTACAACTGACTAAATATTTGAGGTGGTTTCTTCACAGGTGCTTTTATATCTGCTTTTATCCTTATATGTGAAATAAAAAAAAGTTAAAGATGGCAAGAGGAGGGATGGGAAAGAATTGATCCGAGTAACAAACCACTAGGATGAAGTAACCCAATTATTTGGCAGCTCATTTGATGTAGCGCTGTCGACCCCTCAACTTCCTAGGGACCCCAGAGAAAGACAGTTAATGCTTCTGGTCAAAGTCACAGATGATTCTGCATAATTTTGGCCATAGTAACAACCCTGTAAGGCAAGAGAGGCAGCCTGCAGCTCTCTGTCGAAATACAGACAAGCCCCCTTTTTCTGGAGGTGGTTGGACAGTAAAAGCTGTACAGTGGGTTCTTTGGTGAACTTGCTTTTTCATCACCGGTGCTGCACATACTCAAAATACTTATCCCCTGCTTTTTGTGTACAAAATGGTATAATAGCGAAAGGCTTTCCCTAAGAATACGGAAACTGTGAAGTAAGTTCCTTTAGGATTTAATGCCATGTTGAGCTAATCACCAAATACCAAAATCTGCAGCAGCATCACAGCTTTTTCAGCAAAAGAAATAAAGGCCACCAAATGTCACACCTCTGCAAAGAACTCTGAAGGGAATGTTGTCCCCTACTTTTCAGGAAAAAGCATTTAGAAACCCTGAAATTTAGAGGAAGAAGGGCTTGTGCTTGTCAGTTTTCTTGGAGGTACTCTTCCTGTAACAGCTACCTACATCATTGAAAACCTCTGTGCTTCATGGTGTGTTTTACTCTGTGTTAAATTTACATTTCCTTTGTGATTCAGTTTGATTTGGCACACTAAATCACACATAGCTGAGTGGGAGTAGCAGGTTGTCACATCCCCTGATCCCGCCCCCTCCCCCAGCCTTTCTGGCTCACACAGAGCTCCCTTTCCTTTTTTACAGGGAAAGTAGGAAAGAGAGAGAGTAGTGTAATTTCTAGCAGATTTTTAACTGCAAGTAATGCTAGTTCATACCTTTTATCATGTGGTTTTTCATGCTCACAAATGCTTTGCTTTGCTTTCTGCTCAGAGTCAGGAGGGCCCTTTATTGGACAGATTTATGTCCTACAAGGCTATGCAGAAGGATGGAAAGAAGGAACATGGGAAGAAAAAATAGATGAAAGACCATGCATTGATCAGCTCATGTACTCCAAAGACAAACATGAGTACTACAGGTAACATCTAGCAGTCCTTTCAGTCTTCTTTAGTTGTATTCAATGAGACATTTGCCTACTCTAAAAGAACAGACTTGTGTCTGAGAATGTCAGGATGCTTGGGGTTCACTTTCTTTTTAAAACCCCATCAATAATAAAATGTTATATTGGTACTAGAAGATCTAATTTTAGAAAGTTGTTTCACGCAAAAGCAGTATAAAGGGGTTGGGCTTGTTTATTTACCTTATATATCATCTTTCTAGGGTGTACTGTTTGTTTCATTATATATGGCATTAATGTAAAATACAAGCCTGTGAAGCAATACTTTGTGTTCCCTTTCAGGGGATGGTTCTGGGGTTACGAGGAAACACGGGGCCTAAATATCTCTTGTTTGTCTGTACAAGGATCTGCCTCTATTGTGGCTCCCATCCTTCTGAAGAACACGTCAGCACAGTGAGTTGCCTTGTATTACTATTTATTGTTGTATTATGTGACCACAAACCCATTGCCAGGTGGGAAGAGCAGGGGGAACTTCGAGGCTATGTCCCACTGTTGTGGTACTTCATCACTGGTTCTTTTAATCTGTTAAAATCATTACAAAAGGAATTTACACTGTAAGAAACACCTAACTGTAAGTTAGGTTAAATGCTGCAGTGCTAAAACCTAAGAGGAAATAGCCTTGAGCTCCTTCATGTTCTCTCTCGGGTACCTAAATTTCCTTGCCACCCTGTGTTTACCTTTCCTTCCTTTACCCTTCGATGCTGGGTCAAGAGGGAACAAACAGTGGAATCAGTGTTGCCCAAGCCCATGTCTCAGATCACGAGGTGCAGTGCCTGGTCTCCTGGGATGTCCATCCTCCATAGTGTGAGCTGCAGTTAAAAAAAGCAAGCAGCATGTTTCATAGAATCTATGATTCTATGATCTCTCTGCTCTAAGGTGCCGCTAAGATGATCAGAGGAAGGGAAAGCTCTGATGTGAGAGATAGAACATGCTTACATTATCCCAGTAGCAAGGTTATTTCCAGTCAGCTGTGACCCTGTAACAACTGAAGACATCTTAACAAAGTGAAAGCTACTGGGTTACAGGGGAGAACAGGAAGAGGGAGTAATCACTGTCTATGAATATATCAGGGGAATAAATCCATAGGGGAAACAATGTAAACTGAAGTGCAGTTTTGCCATGAGAGCAAGAACATCCAAAATTTTGACATCAATATGATTTAATTGGAAATGAGATGAAGGTTCCCCTAAGCAGAGCAGTGGGGATCTGTAGTACCTCCTGCTTGGGAGCAGAGGAAGCAAAGTCCTGTTTTTTTAACATGAATGTTGTTCTACTTGTAGGAGTTACGCCATAATCTTTGCCAGTGACAGCAGAACACTGGATTAAATAAACCATAGAGGTCTCCATGTTTAGCCCTACAGTTAACTCTTTCATGGCAACTATCAAACGTCTGGTGATGAGGAAGGTCAAGAAAAAAATGAGGAGTGGTGCCCAAGTATTCCTAGCATGCAGACAAGGTGCCTTATCCACAAAATCACATTTGTCAATCAGACACAAGTAGGAAGAATTACCAACATAACAGCAATGTAAGGGCAGCTACAGTGGTTCATGTTAAAACTAGTGGTTCATGTTAAAGTCTGTCTAGTTTAGTGTGTGAAGTCCAAGAGTGGCAAAAATCAGATGCATGGGGAAAAGTAGAAGAACTGGGCAAGTGTGTGTGTGATGCCTCCCCTGAGTTCTGTCACACCCTTCAGATTTGTGCTTGTAGGGACCTTCTGAGCCAAGTGATCTTCCTATCTTTTATATCCTTCAGTGAGTCCATGGATCTGTGCAAGCTTCCCTTTGAACCCCCCATGCACACTGTTAGCATCCACAAAATCTTGGGACCAGACCTAAAGTTTTTGCACCTTAACTGTGCATCCTATGAAAATCCACCTCCTTTTATAACTCCTACCTACAAGTTTCACATAATGTCCCCTGGTTCATGTAGTGGAAGAGAAAGTGGACAAACAGCTCTTCCATATTCACCTCCACACTACACATGATTTTATATGTGTCTATCATATTCCACCTCAGTTGTCTCCTCTGCAGTGTGAAGAGTCCTGGCTTCGTTACTTGTTCTTCATGTGAAAGCCATTTCATGCCTTTAGTCATCCTTGCTGCCATTCTTTGAGCCTATACAGTTCAATTGGATCCTGCATACTGAGTGTGGGTAAACCCATTACAAGTTCTTTTTTTTTTTTTGACCTCTTAGTGTTGCTTTGATGTTTTCATCAAACTGTCCTCATTCCTAAGCATCGAGGCCTTTAGTTATCAGATGAAGACAGTATGGTTTTTTTTACTAGATGCACTTCTACATTAGATTTCATCTGC
Organism: Nycticorax nycticorax; assembly: GCA_023375905.1. Lineage (NCBI taxonomy): Eukaryota > Metazoa > Chordata > Aves > Pelecaniformes > Ardeidae > Nycticorax > Nycticorax nycticorax. The sequence continues at coordinate 9,760 of JAKFQP010001093.1, read as the reverse complement.
CACTTTATTGGCCAGTCACGAAACTTCTCTAATTCTTCACAATTGGCCTTTGTCTTTGCTGCTCTGAGCAATTTAAAATGATTGGCAAGCTATGTCACCCCAAAGTTCAACCCCTTTTGTAGGTTGTTTAGGAATATGGTGAAAACCAGATCCCTTCCAATTGTGGCCTCCCTCTACAATGAGAACTGGACATTTATCCCTGTCTTTTTTTTTTTTTTAATCGACGCAAGGACCTTCCCTTCTGTGCCATTGCTGTTAAGTTTTCTTAAAAGCCTTTAATGAAGGCTGTTAGGAAATCCTGGCAGGCAATGTCAATGAAATTTCCCTTATCCATGTGTATGTAGTCTTCAGTAGTCTTCAGACTACTCTGTTCAGAGTTCAGAGCTCCATGTTGATACTTCTCCAGTTTGCTTTAGGTATCCATTAATTCTGTTTTTTATAACAGTTACTATTAAGTTGTCCAGCACTGGCATAATGTTTACCACTATGTTGCATTCCAGACCTACCCAAGTGCATTTTTAGAAAACTAATAACACATTTGCTGTATTGAAGTTTTAAGCAAGAAGTTGCATACAGAATTAGTGGCACAGCTGCTTCATCTTTCAGTTCCTTGACAATTGTTGGGTGAATATTGCCCAGTGTTGGCCATCTGTGTGTTCATTTTGTCTAGCTGTTCCATCACTGGACAGTTCTATAGACACTTTGGTTTGAGATGCATTCTCTGATGAGTTCCGCCGTAAAAAGTAGTTCCGGCATGTGAATCTTCCCAGATCCTCCACCTAGTGCACAGCTACACAAAATTACATTAACTGTTCCTGTCATGATGTTACCATCTCCAAGTCTTTGTTAAGCCTTTAATTTCCTTTTTCTTTGTATTAGAATGAAGATTTGTCATTGAATTTAAGGCCTCTATTTCTTGTTGGTCAAATTCTTTTTTGACCTTCTTATTGTCTTGTTCTGTTTAACTTCATGGAGTTCATGAGCCTTTCTGTTTTCTTCACTTGGACACTTACGCATTTTTGCATAGTCCCCTTTTTGAAACTGAATGCAACTGTGGTAACTTTCCCTTGGCCATTGTTGATCCAGTAGGATGTTGAAGATGGCCACTGTCACAGACTAGCTCTTCCACTGTGAGATTTTGGTCTGTGTCTTGCTGCTGCTTGAGATGATGTCAGGAGCTACTCCCTGCCCAGCTGGTTCATGGAACTGTCTTTGACAGTATCTCAAACTGCAGTTGCTTAGTCATGCCCTGCTATGGCTATCCCCCTGCCTACCTGGGGATAGTTGAAATCTCCAATGGCTATGACGACATGTGCACCATAGCCTCTCTGATCTCTCATTCTGCCCTTTTGGCCAGACAGTCCATTGTATGGTACTAGTACTATATTATTAATCTTCAGGTGTGGTCACTTATAGGAATCTTCCTGATACATTTAGATATTTAATCTGATTCACCTCCAAGCTTCCTGTTAAATGCAGTGCTGCTTCCCCACCAGCACAGTCTAGTCTATTTTCCAGATTATTTGTAGCCTTGTGTGCAAGTGTCCAGCTCATTATCAGCAGTAATAATGTAAAGTTGATTGGTTATTTGTTTCCTCTCATTTTAGTAGAAGAAGGTCTGTGTAATGATTTTGACCCCCTTCAGCAGAAGCATTTCTCTTGGTATTCGCTCATATTCAGTGTGCTCAGAGCACAAACTAAGCTTACATCCCTTGTGCTCTTGGATACTCAAAACTCTCAGAATACCTTCTGCCACTTAGACCTTGGATAGTGCAGTTATGTTCTCAGTACACAGTCCTGAACTGTGTGTATTTATGAAAAGTACAGGGTATTTTCATGTTAGTGAAAAATTAATTTGTGCTTAGTTGCTAACACACGTCTTTGTAGTGTCTATGTGTTCTTTAATCTGTTGTTTTATTGTAGGACATTTTATTCCACATGTGGAAAACGCCTTCTCTGGTTTTGCTTTTGTGAGCATGACTCCTGCTTCATCCAAGAGGCTCTCATGTGCTCTGAGGCTGATCATCTCATAGGTCACTTCTCCCCTTTGGATCACTCTCCCTGTTGGCAATCTTACTTGTCCAGCAGCAACTACTGTGAGGACTACATGAGGGATTGTTAATGCTTGTTTGTGTTTAACTGTCAGAAATAAGAGTACCATTTATTAAGAAAGAGAGCAGGAACACACAGTGGCATAGTTCCCTTCTCTCCCCAGCAGGCTATGGGTCACAATTTGCTTTATACAGAACAGACTGGCAGCCTATCCCTCATTCCCCATGCTCCCTTTGCAAACAGATCATAGTCTGTGCTTATTCCTAGCAACTGTATAAAGAAACATCATCATGTAAATTCTATTCCTAAGGGAACTGCACTCAGTTTTACAATTTTTAATAGGTCAGTGATGTTAGACAGAGCTGAAAACCTTCTTCATGACCACTACGGAGGGAAAGATTATTGGAATGTGAGTATTTTCCAGTTAGCTTCTCCAGACTTTCTACTTGGTTCTGATAAAAATTCAATAACTGATATGTGCTTCAGCTTTGCCTCAGGTGTCTTCTCTTGACAGTAACTCGTGTCTTATGTTTCAGCAGTGTATGCTAAAGATGGTCTTCAAGCTGCTGCGGATTAATGTAATACAGGAATTTTTCCTGGTGTCTTGTCCCCAAAGACTCAGTGCAGCAGGGCGTGGTGTTTAGAAGGACCTCGCCTATGCAACACATCTGCAATCAGAAGGGGACTGCCTCTGTGCAGTTTCTTCTCTAGACAGCTGCAAGATTAGACTTCCAAAAAGAATTCCTGAAAGTGTTCAATAGTGTCCTAACTGTCTTCCCATTGACTTCAATGGCAAAATTCCCATGAGGTTCAAGGTAACATTGAGCACTTTCGGAGACCCCACCCAAGGGTCTATGGTAAAATAGTTCCTATGGGAAAAGATTTAAGACAAAGTTAAAGGTTCAGCCACAGGAAAATGGAACACGATATGGAGTGCTTGATATAATTAAAATTTCTGAGAGAAAGTGACTGTCATGGTATTATGAAACAAGTTACATAGACTTCATTCTTTTAAGATATAAACATCTGGCTATTTACTTGGTATATGGCTTATTTTTCAGAAATGGACGAAACAGTAGTTTGATAACTATGAATTTTTGATGGAGAGTGACTTTCCAAATGGAGAAATGCAACCCATGTAACATTTCTGAGTCTGACTTGTCCTGTAAAAGCAGACATTAAATCCATATGGATCCATAATACACATTCCTTAACAGTGGCACTTTAAACATTGTCTCAACAATTTAAACTTGTCTCAAAATTGTTTAAAACTTTCTGGAAAATATTCTTCTTTCTTTTATTTCAGCTCTAACTACCTGCATGGTTTTTGGTTGTTGTTTTTTCTTAATAACTCTGGATGACATTTGGAGTTCTTTATAAATTTTGCTAACAGATGCCCTCTTGTCTCAAATAAGTTTTGAAATGGTAACAAGCCAGCTTCCCTTTGCAACCAACCTATGGCTTTGCTGTCCAGAATATTTGAATTTAATATTTAGCCTCGTTACTCTCACTGTTCTCACCATTTTTGTCTAGGCTTCTCTACCACTGCAAGCTGAAAGGTATTGTTTTGGGATTCTTAGTGGTTGAATGACCATGGAGCAGGAAAGACCTCCCAAAATGGTTTAGGAGCAACTGTTGAATCCCTTGAAGAGCATCAGCGTATCATGTAGACCAGATGAGCACTTTGCCATCTATATGGAAGCAGAAAATTTTCTTAAGGACAAGTCTAGAAAAGCCACCAGTTTTGCATTTGGTTTCACCATTTTGGGGGAATGATCTCAAAGAATTAGAGGATCTGTACCATTAATTCAATTCAGGTACATGAAATGGAGCATAACCAACACTGATTTTGTTTGTTTGTTTGTTTTCCCAAACTTAGAATCACAGAAAAATTTAGGTGGGGAGGTGTCTCGGCAGCCCTGCCTTGAGGTTTGCACTCTAGAACTTGATCTGGTGATTTGGGGCTGTGTCCAGCTGAAGGTGGAAAGTTCCCCACAGATGGAGATCCACCACCTTTCTGGGGTCTGTCCCATGCCTGTGCCACTCTTTTGGGCAAGAGGTTTTGCCTGGTGTCCAAACTGAGAAGCATCTCTCAATTCTCTGTTTCCTTGCAGACAAAAAGGGAGAAGAAGCAAAACTTGGAGGTAGTTGGAAAGGATGACAATATTGCATGTGCAGATTTGAAACACAGACTTTAAATAAATAAGAGGATAACCAGATACAGAGATCATTCACTTTAGAAAGTATATCAATGGAGGTTCACACATTCATCTGTTTTGTGTTTTACATAAGCTGTTGCAAAATAAGTGTTCATCCAGAACAGCTGCTATCAGAGGAGTGCTTTGTGCCCAGGAAAAACTTGGCACAGCATACTGCATGGGTGCCAAACATGACATGACAGTCACGCAATCTGTCAGGATGAAGTTTAGAGGTGTTTGACACAAGCATAGCATTCAAAGATGTTTATTGTCCTCCCCAGTGCACTGCACTGCCATGGGTTGTGTACATGTTTGCTGCCTCTTGAGCATACCGTGTTTATCACATCTTGGGTAAGGTACCCAGTGACTTGACAGGATCATATTGTCTTGACATATTACAAAAAGGAGGGAAAATGTGTCTCCCTGAACTGCAGCGTGAGTGTTCTGCAGCAGATGGTGTGTACATCCTCCCTTAATATAAATGTTTTGCTGGAGGATTTGGGATGGGATTAGAAAGCCAGTGCTGATCTTTGTAAAGATGCCAGAAGAGCAAGCTTTGTACTTCTGTTAAATATTTAGGGAGGCATGGACCTCCAGGTACCAGTGCGATGGATCTGACAGAAGACTAAATTGTCCTATGTCTTACTGAATGATGTGGAGGAGGAACCAGTTCAACCACAGTGAGTTTGGCATATAGAGAAATAGCTGCTCTGGGAAAAGGTGAAAAAAGGCTGGCAGATTCTAATTCCTGACTCTTTGCTAGAGCAAAGCAAAGGCACAGTCAATGTAGCTATGTCTTGTAGTACCAGTAATGCTCTGCCTGGCTTCTCCGCTGTGTAGCAAACTCTGTCCAGTGCGGGCTTCACTGTGCTGAGGGGAGAGAGGCCATTGCAAATTGGAGAGAGGTGTTTTCATTGCACCTTCTTTGGTGCCCATCACACAACAAATTACAGATTTGTATAAAATTAAGAATTAGACTGAATTCCCAAGTGTCCTTTATAAGCGGTGTAAGTCACATGGTATTTCCTTAGTTCTTCTTAACAGTTGCCTGTTAATAAGAAGGCTATGTGTGACTGTGTGCAGTCACTGCATCACAAAATCTTTGAAAGAGGTTATTATCCACAGGTGAAGGAAATAATTCCTTTTTCATCACTTTTTCACTGAATTTGATAGGAGTGTCTGTCGCTAGACACATGATTTTTTTTAAGCAGGTTTTATTCTCATGGGTATTTTGCAAGCTAAAGTCTTTGCCCAGCTTTTGTTTGCAAAGGCAAGGTATATTGACAGTGTGTTTAATTTGGTATGTTATGTGTTCTGTTGTGTAAATAACTACAGTTCTACTCCATACTTCTGTGTATTGCAGGGTCAGATGAGTATGCTGGTTATAAATGTGGTTATGATTAGGATTAAACAGTTAAAGCCCAGATGAAAGGTTAAGAATTGTTACTTTTAGTACTGCATGGATGTTTCAGAAGTAACTGCATCCTGGAAGCTCTGTGTATGTGAAACTATCCCGTTTAGTCATTTTTAGCTCTCCCTTTTTCTGACTCTGCATCTGCTCTTATTCCAACAGACCCGTCGGAGCATGGTGTTTGCTAAACACCTCCGTGTAGTGGGAGATGAGTTTAGAAACAAGTATCTTCAATCCACGGATGAGGCAGACAGGACTCATTACAAGGAGGACTGGACACAGATGAAGGTAAAATCATGACAGTCTGTTTCCTATAATATTTTTTTTTTTAACTTGTGTACTCCTGGCTGTACACTGTAGGGAATGTTGGAAGATACATGTGAATGTGACTCTCCCTGCTCAGATCGAGGAGGATGTGCATTTTCCTACTATACCCTCTTCTCCCTCTGTGACATGAGTTAACAGAGTCTGTTGAGATGTGGCTACTGGTTCTGGGTGCCAGATTTCTGTTACCCTAATTTCACTAAAGGAAACTTGTATTTCTTCTTGTATTTGGCATCATCGGTGGGTGTAAAGTTCAGCTGCAAACTGCCAGTTGTGGTTTTGATCAAGGAGAGTGATTTTTGCTTACAAAGATTTTGCTAGTTTCTCTTGTATGATTCAGGCCACCCAAGATAAAAACGTTGCAAGGTGTCCCAAAATACTACTGATTAAAATTAGTTTCTGCAGCTAGAGTAATTCAGTGCTTTATCCAGAGATGAAGCATTCAGGCCTTTTCAGTATGAATGAATTGTGGTGCTCTCAAGTTTTAAAGTTTATTGGTCTTTCTCTCTTAGGTTAAGATGGGGACGGCTCTAGGTGGTCCATACCTTGGGGTACATCTCAGAAGGAAAGACTTCATTTGGGGTCACAGAGAAGATGTGCCTTCCCTGCAAGGAGCAGTAAAGAAAATCCGTAGCCTCTTGGAAATGCATAAACTTGAAAAAGTTTTTGTAGCCACTGATGCTGTCGAGGAGGGTAGGCAGATTATAGTCAGTTTAGGATTTTGACTATGAGTGCAGCAATTACCATTTTGTTTTTATAAGTGACTGGAAGTTCATATACCTCCATCATTGAACGGAGAATTGGGCAGCTGTTTCCTTCTAGGTTGAATACTTGGTATCAAACCATCCATTTGGTATTTCCCATAGGATGTTTGATGGTCTCTACAATGGGAATTTGAGAATTGAATTTGCCTGTTCCTCCTCCTCTTTCTTCCATCCCACCTTTTTTCTTAGCATTTCAGAGATTCTTGGACATGCTGGTGGGAAGGATCCTCTGAAGCCTCCCACCCAACCTTCCCCTTGGCTGCCCCCAATGCCAGAGTGGGGTGGACCTAGCTGTGTATGGCCAAGGCTTAGAAACCCCCAAGGGCGGGGTTCCCCCACAGGCCTTATGGCAGGGCTGCACTTCCCTCCCAGTAGTATCTAGGGATCTGTTTCAATGCATGATGTTAGAATAACGCTGCAGGGCATGACATCTGTGATAACTAAAATTAGTTTGCTGTCAAGAAATGCCTCTTGGTACACCTACCCTGTAGGATTAGACAGTGAGGCTAGTGGTAGTATCTGTTCTACCCCTTGCAGACTTCCCCACCCGCTAAGAATTGCCCCACTCTGCACCGCATCTGCCCCACTGGCTCTGCCCCCCCCCCCCCCAATACTCTGACATTTGGCAAATGTGTTGTAAAATTCATAGGCAGATTTGAGGTTTGCTTGCTTCGTAACTGTTCACCCAGGGTTTCCTTATTTTATGTGAGCAGCGAATTGCTCTTTATAACATAAAAATAAATTTGCTTCTTTCCCTTTTTCAGAGATTGAATTGCTCCAGAAACTGCTGCCTGAGATGGTGAGGTTTGAACCCTCTTGGGAGGAGCTGGAACTCTACAAAGATGGGGGCTTGGCCGTGATTGACCAGTGGATCTGTGCACATGCAAGGTAGCCAGTCTGACTTCTCTTTAAGGAGCGAAATCTTACTGTCACAAAACTGAATATTGTTTTTGACCCAGATATAGTTGTTTACAAATCGTATATGACAGGATATTATATAATTGATATATATAATAGAAGTATGATAGTTATATTGTGTATATATATAATATGTATGTTAATTTCATTATCATATCATTTCAATGAACATTTAAGTTCATTTGACTGAAATAAATTCCTTGCATTTTAAAAACTGGACCCCTCCACAAACCCATTCTGATTTTTTTTCACAGGTATTTTATAGGCACCTCAGTTTCAACATTTTCCTTCCGGATCCATGAGGAAAGGGAGATCTTGGGATTTGATCCAAAAACAACTTACAACCGATTTTGTGGTGAAAAAGAGAAAAACTGTGAGCAGCCTACTCACTGGAAAATTGTGTACTAAAATACAGAGAAATCCAAGGACTTCCATACTGGTGAGCCCAAAAGAACAATGAAAAATACAGGGAAATACCTTCCTTTGACCAAACTGCAACTCAGTCTTCTACCCTCTTCTTGGTGTTTACTTGACATTTGGGTTTTGAAGTATAAATAATATTCATCTTCTTAGTCAGGCATTGATGGGAGTGAGAAAAATGAAGTCAGCCTGGGATCCAGTTCTCAGCACAGCTAGGATTTGAGGACAATACCAGACACTGCAATTCAGATTTGAAAGGCAAAACTTTGTCTTGAAACCGAGTAACAAAGTTAAGTCACACCTTTCTTTGGAGTTCTGAGGAAGAAGTGGAAGAGTTTTAACTTTCATAAATGTAACACAGCTGTGGTCTATACTGCATTTCTATCTTTATTTTTTGTTCTGTTCACTGTTCGCCTCTCTGATTGCAAAAAATACATCTTGCTTTTGTAACCTGCACTATGTGAGCTGCAGATTCTGTGTAAACTCTGCCGTTCCTTGGGGAAATGTTCACTTTTAAAATAGTAATTTATCCACATAAAATTTTCTGATGCAGTCAGTGCTTGATGTAAGAAGAGGAGGTGGTATGTCTACCTCAACACCAGCTGCTTTGAATAGCAGTCCAGTGGATCTAAAAGTGAAGCTCCCATTTGTTCCAATAGGGGAAGGCCCGGGCCAGGGAGATTAGTTGTTATATCCAGAGCGAGATTAAGACACAAACCAGGTCAAATGCTGCTAACTGCAGGCCTTTAGTGGTTACTTACCTGAACAAAGTACTTAAAAGAAAGTAGCACTAGGAAAGGGAGAGAAAATAGAAAAGAAGGAAACGTAGCAAGCAGTTGAGATAGAGCTGCAAAAGATAGTCACCACCATGGAGCTAGCGGCGTCCCGTCGACCCTCAGTCTTCATGTATTCCAGTGGTGAGGGTCCCATTCACTGCTTGGGTGCGCCACCTTTTACAGGGCATTTGGGGAGGGTTGTTTCCTAGACAATGGCACATCCTGCCTAACTGTGCGTGCTCTCAGTTTTGGTGCGCTTGGTCCCATGAAGTGGACGCGGCCACTGCGTGATCAGTCGCCATGCATGCTTTGACAGGCTGAGGCGGTTGCTCGAGTCTGGACATACCCTCCCCCAAGGTGGCACGGCTGTTCTGTGACTCATGTTGTCATGACAGCTGGACTGAGCCAGACTATCTGGAAGTCTAGCAGACGAGCTCACTAGAGTTGTAAACAAGCTTTGAGACAGTCAGCTCAAGGTAAAGTCTCTTACGCAGTTTCAGAAGGGTTTTGTACGAGTACCAATTCTAGCTCTTGCAGGCTCCCGCTCTGTAGGGTTGGCTGCTGGGAAGTATTCTGCGTCATTCTGTGCTTCGGGTGGGTCTTTTGCCCTGCAGGTCTTACATGGCTCTGTTAAGCAGGAGAAACCTTTTTCAAAAGTGGACTAGGAGACGGGTTTCAAAAGGTGAGGCGGACATTTTTCCTTGAAGTCAGTTTTACCAGATTGCCTGGCTGCTAGCAGACCCTCCACTTGCTCTTTCCTCTTGGTTTGAGTTAGGAGCATATGTAACCCTCCTGCGCTGTGCGGTGGACGTTTCACAGATGCTCCCAGGCAATGAGGTTGTTTCCTCCTGTGCAACTGCAGCGGTAGCTGTGAAGACTTCTCAGAGAGTCGTAGCA